>JBBPJU010000106.1:0-41717 GCA_038088875.1 Austroboletus festivus | reverse complement strand
GTGGCTGCCTTTTATAGTCACAGTAGTTTCCCCATTCACTATAAATAGAGCTGCCCATGTACAGTAATTCCCCAACTAGATCTACATTTAATCTACATGGTATTTGGTTCAACAGTCACCCCTTAAGTGAAGGTCACTGATCAGACTTATCAAAACCATCCTGGACTTCTATCAGTCTCCTGTCCACTGTTGAGTAACAGCTAGAACTTGGCAACATCTTTGTGTCTTGGATCTATACCTGTAGATCGTGTCACACAAAGTCCTTCAACAGGTCTATGAGGATAACCAATATGCTGATGATGAAGAGAGCAATGAGGAAAGGGTTGTGGTATTATCTACTTCAATCCTAAACAAAATAGCTAAGATGAAGGGTTTTTAAGAGGGGGATGGAAGTCAATGTCCTCTCCCCCTAGTTCTACAGACACAGTGTACTCTAAAGAATGACGATCTATGCTTATCCCAATAACCATTCATATCCTGTCTGGAATCATCGACACCCATGCCCTGATTGACAGTGGGGCAATGGGTAACTTCATCAATGCAAAACATGCCTGAAAATGGGGCATCCCTCTCTCTTGAATGAAAGAACTCCAAAATGCTATCAATGTGAATGAATCCCATAATGCTGGAGGAAGTATCACCTAACAAGGATTCTTGACTATGATCATAGGAGGCAAAACCTGAAGGTGCTTGGAAGGTGCTTGATGGTGCTTGGTTCTGGCAAAATACCCATCATTTTAGGGATGGCTTGGTTAGCCGAGAAAAACCCCATAATCAACTGGGAGAAGCAGGAACTTCTCCTGGTATCCGACGAAGAAGTTGAGAAAAGACCACTAATGGTGGTGCAGCGATACCTGGCCAAATATATCACTGAGGATCTGGACGATCCCTTGAAGGAGGTGATCATTAGAGAAAGTCTTAGTGAAGAAATCTGCAAAACTACTGTGTCAACAGAAATTGCCAGTAAGCAGATCCACGAAAAGAAAGAATTGCCGAAGGAGTACCATAATTACCAAAGAATATTCTCCGAGGAAGCAGCCACCACCCTTCCCTCCTCTTGAAGTTATGATCACCAGATTGAACTCACTAAAGACTTCATTCTGCACTGGGCAAAGAACTACTCTCTCAACCCAGAAGAAATGTTGGCATGTCAAGAATTCATTACTGAACACTTGAAAAGTGGAAAAATTACTCAGTCCACATCCTCACAGGCCTTTCCCTTTTTCTTCATCAAAAAGAAGGATAGGAAGCTTAGACCTTGTCAAGATTACTGCTATTTGAATTCAATGACCATAAAGAATGCATATCCACTCCCCCTCACAGCAGATCTAATAGACAAGGTAAAAAACTTCAAGATCTTCTCCAAAATGGACATCTGATGGGGGTACAACAATGTTCTTATTGCTAAAAAGGACAGGTGGAAGGCAGTGTTCATAATGCCAATGGGGCTGTTCAAGCCCACAGTAATGTTCTTTAGGCTATGCAATTCGCCAGCCATGTTTCAAGCCTTAATGGACAACATTTTTACAGACTATCTAGCCAAGGGATGGCTAATTATTTATATGGACGATCTCCTTATCCACTTGGCTGACCAAGAAACACACCATGAGCGAACAAGGAAGGTGTTGGCGAGACTAGGGCAGTACCACCTTTACCTAAAATTAGAAAAGTGCTCTTTCAATGTCCCAAAAGTAGAATACCTGGGAATGGTGTTGAAGGAGGGAAGTGTAGTGATGGACCCAGTCAAGCTAAGAGCCATTGAGAACTGGCAACCCCCAAAAACAGTAAAACAAGTCTGGTCTTTTCTTGGATTCTGCAACTTCTATAGAAAGTTTATCCTGGAGTTTTCGAAACTTGCCAGACCACTCACTGCCCTCACTATCAAAGGAAAATGATGGGAGTGGTCGCCTGAAGCAGATGATGCCTTCTGAGCTCTAAAAAGACTATTTCTCCATGCCCCTATCCTACACTACCCTGATTCCTGAAAACTCTTTTGGCTAATGACTGATGCATCATTGGCAGCTGCCAGAGCAGTACTCATGCAAAAGGATGGCAATGGGGACTTCCACCCATGTGCCTACCAATCATCCACATTCGCCCCTGCAGAGCGCAACTACGATATTCATGACAGAGAACTTCTTGCTATCATCCTTGTGCTCAAGGACTGGCAACATTACCTCACTGGGATAACTTTCCCCATAATGGTCCTGACAGACCACAAGAACTTGACCTATTTCCGACAGCCCCAAGATCTGTCATGACACCATGCCCAATGGCAATTGTTCCTACAAGATTTTGACTTATGCCTGGTTCACACCCCTGGGGGACAGATGGTGCCAGTGGACTTCCTGTTCTGACCAGACATTTTGGACAAAACCTATGACCCCCTCCAACTCCTCCCCGATGACATTTTCATCTGGTCGATTGACTCAACACTCCAATTCCAACTTGAATCCCCTCTTCATGACCCCATGGCCTTACAGGTGCTACTCTGTATAGAGTAGGGTGATCTTGCCTTCCCCCAGATGGCGGCCTCTGACTGGGAGGTATGCAGCCATTTGCTGTACTTTCAAGGCTGCCTCTATATAGACAAAGAATTTTATCAACCCCTTATTCATGCCATCCACTCTGCTGTCACCACCAGCCATCCAGAATTCTTCCAGCTCCATAACTTTATCTCCTGTGACTATTGGTGGCTGGGCATGGCCCATTTTCTTCACTGCTATCTGGCGGGATGCCCTGTTTGTCAGAAACACAAGGTCCTCACTCATTCCCCCCACCCCCCCCTTGTCCCTATCCCCATGATTGCCACCTGGTGTAATACAATCTACAGGTATAGATCTAAGACACAAAGATTTTGCCAAGTTCTAGCTGTTACTCAACAGTAGACAGGAGACTGATAGAAGTCTGGGATATTCTTGATAAGTCTTGCTGTGGCCCTCACTTAGGGATGGCAGTTTGAACTAAATACCATGTAGATTAAACATAGATCTAGTTAAGGAAATACTGTACATGGGCAGTCATATTTATAGGGGTGGGAAAACTACTATAACCATAATAAGCAATCATAGGAAGAGGGGAAGGGCTATCCATAGGGCTAAGGGTTACATTAAGATAGGCGTAGATGAAAGAATAAGAGATCACACCAGTGTAAGGGTGTGATTGGAAAAAAAGGAATTCGAAGATAAGAGAAAAGATTTTGTATGTATCTAGATCAAAGGGGCATGGATGCGATCACATCCATGTGGCATCAGTGGACCACTCTGGCATGGGTGTCATCTCCTCCAGGTGGATCAGTGGTGCTTGGATGTTTCACCATCCTGAGACTAAGTCCCCCTGTGGTTCCTCTCCCCAGGTAGCTCCCTCTGCTTCTCCTTCCCAGAATTGGTGAAGCCCATCAGGGTTCCCTCTGTATGTGATGGTAGCAATGTTGGCATTTAGCCATGGTCTGTCACCTTCAGCTGGAAAAGGGGTTACCCTCCTGGGATAGTCCACATGGTGCATGACACCCGGCCCTTCCAGCATCTCTCCATGGACCTTATTACAGACCTTCCCCCCACCCCTCCTTGGGATGCTATTTTGGTCATGGTGGACCATGGACTTTCAAAGGAGGCTATTTTCATCCCAACTACTAAGACAGTAACTGCCAAAGGAGTCATGGCCTTGTTCCTGAAACACATCTTTTCCTGGTTCAGTATCCACAATTCGGTAATCTCTAACCATGGCTCTTAGTTTAACAGCACATTTGCTTGAGAAATGGCTAGACTCCTACAGTATGACCCAAAGTTGTCCACTGCTTACCACCCCCAGATGGATGGGGAGTTAGAAAGGGTCAACCAGGAACTCGAAACATACCTCTGCATATTCTGCCACAAGAACCCATCTTCCTGGAGTGACTTCCTCCCCATCGCTGAATTTGCCCACAACACGGCAATGCATTCTACCACCAAACAATCCCCATTCCTTTTGATGAATGGATATGAACCCTGAGGTTTCTCCTCAATCACTAAAACTTTCATTCCTGCCATTCAGCTTACTCTAGAATAATGGAATACTGCCTGGAAAGAAGCGACCTCCACCATCATGTATGCCCAAAAAGACTATGAAAAATAACAAAAAGGGAAAACCTACTCCCCATATAATGTCAGAGACCTGGTATGGCTCTCCACCAAAAACCTTAAAACAAAAGGGGAATTATGAAAACTACTACCAAAATGAGAAGGCCTGTTTAAGGTCTTATGAAATTTTAATAATGTATCCTTCAAGTTACAACTTCCCAAACACTGGAAAATCCATAATGTATTTCATGCTTCTCTCCTCTCCCTGTTTACAGAAAATAAGGAGCACAGCCCCACTGCCCCCAAATTACCACTTGACTTAAATGAAGAACCCGAATATGAGGTGGAGGAAATCTTATCCCACAAAGGGACATCACAGCAGTGACAATATTTGGTAAAATGGAAAGGGTATCTGCATTCGGAAAACATGTGGGAGCTGGAAACTAACCTCACTCATTCCAATGAAATTCTAACCACCTATAAAAACTTCTACAACATTCGGGATCCCTAGGCCATGGTCTACCCTACCCAACCCACCTTCCAAGACAAGAAATATGGTCGCTGGCACACAGAATTCATCCCCACTAAAGTACAAGAAGTCATATGTGAAAATAAGAAAATCAAAATCTCAGAGAAAAGAGTTCACTTCTTGAACTCCCATGTCAGAGAACATTGGTACTATTGCAAATTTGACAGCTGTTCCTACCACTGGCACACCAAGAACTTTTATTAATTATAACCAACTTGTCATCACCCCTTTCAGAATTCCCCCAATGGAACCTACTATCCCCATCGTAATGGCCAAAATCGGAGACACTTACAATCTAAAAGCCATTCCCCAGTTGGAAAGGGGGTACCTCTACCATAACCTCCTTAACTCCCCTTATGTTGCTGCTTGGCTAGTGGATCACTGCCACATCCCTTTGGTATGCCCCCTCACCACACTAATAAATACCTATGAGGTATACTCCAACATTTGTTCCACTCATCACCACATCACCAAGGGAGATCATGTCGGCCCCTTTTCAGTCACCATCCAACCCATCCTCACTTCCAATCTGGTCTACCTTGGGGTCCTCATCAGACAGTGCTTCCACAAGGGAGGATTCAACAGAGTCCTCAAGGAAATCCCCCTCCTCTCAGTCAACCCCATCATCTGGGAGCTTGTTGGCCCTCTTGCCCCAAACATCTGAGGGCAAGTCATCAGAAACCATGGGTTGGTTCTCCATCTCATCAGAGGTAGCAGAGGAACTGCACCTCCTAGTCTGGTGCTGCCTCTACTCTTCAGAATCACAGCAGAGAGAGCAGGCAATGATGGAGGGGATGCTGATCCCTTCATCCCTCCTAACCCCGATAGACCCTGCTCCCCCTCCCTCCCAAACCCCCTGGAATTGGAGGATCCATCGAATGCCAGGCCATAGGCCTACCAACATGACACAGACCCCCCTGTCCCTGTCCCCAATCTGATTACTCCACCTCAAGACAACCCTTTATGAAGGATCTCCTCTCCATCTGCCCTCCATCAAGGCATCCCCCCCCTCTCTAGGAATATCCCTGAGAATAACGATATCAGTATTGCATTCCACTGCATATGATGCAACTTCGCTCACCCCACTGTCTGAGAATGCCCACATACTGTCTGCCCTGTCTGTTCCTGATGAGGCCTCGGTCATCCCCCATTTCACTGCCCCTCCCTATCCACCCCATCTCTCCCCCAGTCCTGCCCTAAATGCAGAGGCCAGCACCTCCTCTATTGGAGGTGCCCTTTCTACACCTGCCCCCATTGCCAAGAGGTGTCCTCTGGTCATGCCACTTCCAACTGCCCAGTTACCAGACTGACAAGGCTGATAGATAAATGGAATCATCCCATCTACCCAGAGGAGGATAGTAATGTTATGGAACAATGGAATCACTCACCCATACCATATCCTGAGATGTTGGATGCCCCATCTTTTTCCTTCATTTCCATAGATGCACAGATGAAGGTTAACAAAGACTTCTCCAGCAGACTCACTTGGGGGGACTCCTTGGACCTCTGGAATGCCTCCCCACCATTACTGGACAACCAGGAGAATGTTCCCCTGGGAAACCCAGAGTGGTTCACATAGGACCAACAAGACATAGAGGAATTCTTCACTTGACGAGAGAATGCTTTCCCTTTCTGTTAATCTTTCCTTTCTCTTTTAGGACATATTTGATCTCCTTTCCCAGTTACATATAGTTACCAAATCACCCTTCCCTTCTTCACACAGCATCTGCCCAATTTGGTATTACTTCCATTTCTATTTAATATAGATCTAATATGTCCTTTTCTTCTGAGAAGACTTCCCATATCTGTGAAAGGGATTACACACACTGCCCTTCCCTTTCTGTCTGTAGGCAGTGTATGCCATATTTCCATTTACACTTTAATGGATGCTCTTCTTCTCCCCCTCCCATTACAGAAGGGTTCCATTCCTAATATTCCAGAAGGGAATAGATTCCTGTCACGCACCATGTGGACTACCTGTGGAGGGCCACCCCTTTTCCCCATGAAGGGGATTGCCCCTGGCTCAATGCCAATGTTGCCACTGCCGCCTACGAGGGAAACTTAGACATGTGACATCAATTCTGGAACGGAGAAGCCGAGGGAGCAATCTGGGGAGAGGAACCATTGGGTGATGCTGTCCCAGGATGGTGGAACGTCCAGGCACCACCTGTTTACCTAGAGTAGACCGCACCTGTGCCAGAATGGCCCACCGATGCTGCATGGATGTGATCGCATCCATGACCATCTGTTATCCTGGTATGAACTGTATTCCTTATCATTTGAACTTTAGTTTCTTTTCAATCACACCCGTATACTGGTGTGATCAGTACTTCCTTCACCCATGCTTACCTCTTTGTACCCTTTGCCCTATGGACAGCCCCCCCCTTCCTGTGGTTGCCTTTTATGGTCACAGTAGTTTCCCCATTCATTATAAATAGAGCTGCCCATGTACAGTAATTCCCTAACTAGATCTACATTTAATCTATGTGATATTTGGTTCAACAGTCGCCCCTTAAGCAAAGGTCACCAATAAGACTTACCCAAACCATCCCAGACTTCTATCAGTCTCCTGTCTACTATTGAGTGACAGCTAGAACTCAGCGATATCTTTGTGTCTAGGATCTATACCCATAGATTATGTTACAATTCCCATCTATCCCCCATTAGTATTTAAGGTGCCTTTGTATTTAGTAGTTTCCTTAGCTAAATTCTATGCAGTCTTATGTGGAGCTCAGCTGTACCTTGAAAAGGTGGACAGTTTACCTTTTCTTGAGAGAGTTCTAATCAGACAAGATCTGAACCAATGATTCATCATCTTCCACTTGGCAACTATGGCCCATAAGTCTATCCTTGCCATTTGTATCCGGTATGGACCAAACCTCAGAAGCTTTGACTTAGCTGTTGCTAGATGCCTATGGCTTCACGTCCTGCATTCCGTATCAGCTCTTCAGTTCTGAAGTCTTGAAGTTCTCCTCTAAGCATTTCTCTGAAAGCCCCTGATGTGACTAGTACACTATCACCCAAGCTATATATTTTGAACACATTGGAGTGCACTGTGTGCAGCTTCATTTATCTTTAGAGTGTTTCACTTAGCCACTAAGCCAAAAGGTAGAGATACTGAATTGGTATCATTCAGTATCTACTACATATACCACTTGTGATACTGAATGATATCAATTCAGTATCTCTGCTTTTTGGCTTAGTGGCTGAGCATGGCAGTCTGGTCATTACAGAAGGATGGTATATTGCATTTTGTAGTTGTTCTTATCTTATGGATACATTAATGCTCATATTTTCAGCATATGCCAGGGCTACCATCCCACTCTTTGGAAAGTCCAAGTCTGGTGATTTATCTACTCTGGCCATTATTGCTTATAATGGTGTAGCTCCCACCTCTGAACTCACACCTCTACCTATCATGGTCAGCATCACATATGATGATGAAGTACATCATGATTGTCATCCTTGTGATGAGTCAGTCACTGCAGCCTCCATGTGGGAGATCTCCCATGGCCCCAGAGCAATGCCATATTTGCTTCCCAATCAGACTTCTTTTCACTCTCAGTATCTAGTTTAGGTCTAGATTTGTTTTGGATATGCTTGTTGACCAAGTTTATATTATTTTGTTGAATATAACTCAGTGATTTTTTAAAAAGGGCATCTGAGCACTAATACAATAGGGACATGGTAAAGTGAGCTGTAACTTGCACAGCAGAAGTAACATAAACGCAGTGAAAAAAGAATATGAAAAGTGTGGTGAAAAATAACATAAGCACAGCAAGGAATGAAAAAGTGTGGTGAGAAAGGTGGGAAAAAGAGGAGCGCAGGGCCACAAAAAGCACGCGGGAATAAATGTACATCCATAGCATCATAGGACCATTCCTTCTCAGCACCACAGTCATCTGAGTCAATCATGATGCTCACTGCTTCCCCAGCCGTGAAATCTGCTAGGTTGGATGACATCACCTTTACAATGGAAAGTACTGACTTGGATGCACTGATTTCAGTTCCTATGTCTATTCAGGATATGATTTTCCCAGCCAAACAGCTCTCACTCACAAAATTCATCAACTTTCCCCTTTTGACATGGACTCTGTCTAGTGATGTCAAGAAGAACAGATATTTCTCTCCATCCCTGCCAGATGATATCCCTATGTCTGACCTTATCACTGCTCTTCAAAGCCTGCCCCTTCCACCACCTTTTATGTTGCTTGAACTTGGCAAGCTTGTGAAAAGTAAGTGGGAGAGCGGAAGCCAATTGCTCATATATGCATATACAAATGATCCTCACTGATTCCCCTTTTGGATGCCGTCATTCTGGAGACTAGTGTTGTGACAAAGTGGAAGAATCAGATGCTGATGTCCATTTTGGTTAGGTTACATCTAAACTGTTTTTTTACATACTTGGCCTAACCTCAATCCACTTGCCATCACAATCAAAACCCCTGGTCAAACGTCAACCACACCTTCTGACCATGGTCACCATTGAATGCAATCACCAACAGGCACCCGTGTGGTCAAGTATCTCAAGCAACTGCTGGAAACAGAGTGGTGTGCTCAGCAAAATCCCATCTTGAAAGGGATGTTGGCTGCTAATGTGCGCATGGCATTCCTCCGACAGTATGAGCACTATGTGATGGGGGTCTATCCATTTGAAGACCCGATCAGAGAGCAGGAGAACCCTTTGTCATATTAGCACAATCTCACATTGAATAGTGAAAGTGCTGTCCTCGCAGTATGCCCTCATTGCAATTAAATTTTATCTTATGTGTTGAACATTAGCTTTGTAGTGCATTGCTGAAAAACTGTTCTCTGTCAAGCCAAACTCAATGCCAGAGGAACATACAATGTCAGTTTTCACCAGGATGAACTCTGTAATGCAAAATTGGCAACATACTCAAATTTGGCAATGGCACATGTACAATCCAAAGGGTTTATTTCCAATTTGTCAACTAATTTGATCATAGCATGTCTCATTCTATGACCTTGATTCACTTTTGTGATCAGAATCTCATGGATCTCTGGACAGAGTAATCCACCACAAAACAAATGGCAGTTACTTGGTGGCTGAGGATGAGGATGGAATCGAGGAGGTAAGAGAGGAGGATACAGACACATGGCTTGATGAGACATGCCAACCATGCAGTGGCAATGGTAGCTAGTCACAGTTTGACATGGAGTGCGATATTGACCTAAAGGCAGCAACAACGACTTCTGTCCTCGAAGGAGATAGGGCTTTGAACCCACCAGATGCAAAGGAGATAGGTGAACAGCCTACCTGTCCCGCTGATGAGGGCGACGATAGCGAAAGCTGGGACTGGTTACGGCGAAAATTTCCTTTTTGGGGAGTCACGTGGAAGTTAATTATTAGTGTTATTAACTGCTAGTTATTATCTCGCTGTAGACCCCCTTGTTTTTAACCAGTTATTAACACGGCCACTGAGTTTTCGCCCGTACGCTAGTCTGAAGTACTTATTTAGTCGTCTCCAACTAGATATAAGATAATTTTTCATGAATGGTGTCTCGCTCTGACATCGTAATTCAAGTTAGACCCGGTGTATCTGTATTGTATATACAATCCCAGCTTCGAGTAGGGCTGTCTTATCACACATGTCCCATGCGTTGATGCTTGGACACAGCCACCATTTGTGCTATGAGAAGATCGTCGTAAACGAGTGACACGCCGTAAGGACATGCGTTCGAACACGCTGCTGATGGGCTATCCGTGACGACCACGATTGGTATCGATGACCCTGATCATCGCCAAGAAGGTGTACTGTGTGTACAATGCGTGCAAGTTTAATGTCATGAGGCATCCCTCAGTAGCCAAGATGACGGAGATGCGACGAAGCATAAACTGAGCACGTCGCGCACAATTATTCTGTGCTACAATTCCTCCGACAACTTTGTACAGGTTTTAAACTTCAAAAGACGTGTACTAGATAACGCCGCCTTGGATGTATTAGGATTTCTTTAGAATTTGGCGGTCGAAAAAGGACGCGTGTTTTGATGTACGTAATTTCACGTGACCCAATGTATTTTTTGGGGGAAGTGCAATCTGGTTGTACGCCAAAACGAAAATTTGGGACTGGGGCATATAAAACCCTCTTGCGCTGGGACTCACCTCTTTCTTATACTCCGTCTCTGTCCAGACGCTTTATCCGCCCCTCTGCTTGTCATCCATACCAATCTCCAAAATGTCTGCTCAGAATGGCGAGGCAGTCCATGAGTCTGCCATCGCGACGCGTCCTTTAGTTATCGACATCTCAAACATTAGAGTACGCATATAGATTATATCCTCTCGCCACCTGCTCACGTCCTGCTATACGTTTTAGGTCTCGATCCCTGTTTCTACCAGTAGTGACGTGTGGATTGTAGCTGAAGTTATCAGAGACGACTTCACGTATGCTCAGAAGCAAGTTGGTACCTTGACTGCAGAACACGAATCCACTCTCCAACTGGAAGTGGACCTTCTCGCGCGCTTTTTGTCTTTCATCGCACAAAGGTTATCTGACGATTCTGAATCTACGAAAGGCCACACATCGCTCCTTTTGCATGTCTTCACGCATTTTGTCTCCTCCTATCTTGCCGACACGGATATCTTCTCCTTTGTGAAACCATTCGACGCCGAAGTTCGTTCTTCGGTGACGACATCCTTCTTCGTCGCGCGTGCAGCCCTCGAGCAACGCAATGTTCCTGATATTCCCCAGTTACCCTCTTCTGCCTTGCTTTCTGCCGCCTCCGAAGGAGAGGCTTCTATATATGCGCTTTTTGGTGGTCAAGGAACGAATGAAGTATACTTTGACGAGCTCCAGACACTCTACGAAACCTATAAGGCTTACGTTTCTCCCCTAATCAAAGCAATCACGAACGAGATATTTGTTCCGCTGGTCGCGACACATCAAGCGTCAAGTTTCTATAATCATGGCATGGATGTTATCTCATGGCTCTCCGGGACGGTTCCTCGTCCGCCTGTTGCCTACCTCGCGTCAATTCCCATATCCCTTCCTCTCATCGGCTTGACACAACTTATACAATACTTGGCTGTTTGTCGTGTCTCGGGATTGACTCCCGGTGGACTTCGCGATCACATCGCTGGTGCTACAGGTCATTCTCAAGGGGTAGTCTCTGCTATTGCCATGTCCGCCTCAGCATCCTATGAATCTTTTGATACCAATGCAAAGAAGGCTGTTCGCTGGCTGTTCTTCTGCGGTCTGCGAGCTCAGGAGGCGTTTCCTGTACTGGCGCTGGAGCCTGGCATTGTTCAAGATGCACTGGAAGGTGGTGAAGGCCAACCCACGCCTATGCTGTCAATTAACGGTCTCGCACTTCCGGTGTTATGTTCGCACATTGAGGCGACGAATATACATCTACCCTCGAATTCTCAATTGGCGGTTTCTCTCTACAACGGCCCAAGAAACTTCGTTGTCACTGGACCTCCTCGTGCATTGTATGGCTTGGTGACAAACTTGAGGAAGATCCGGGCTCCCAGTGCGCAAGATCAAAGCAAAGTCCCTTTCTCCCAGAGAAAACTCGCATTTGGGGTTCGTTTCTTGGTCGTAAATGCGCCTTACCATAGCTCCTACTTAGCAAGTGCCACCGACAAGCTATGTAACGAAGATCTGGGTGGTGAAGAATTATGGACTGCCGGGGAACTTAGGGTTCCTGTGTTCAACACTGAAGATGGTGAGTATATGTGAATCCGTTTTCTGCTACCGCTGAGTGGCATCTAAGGTTCCGACATGCGCAAGAGTACAACGTCGATCACTCGTTCATTATGTGACCAGATTTTCACGTCGCCTATTCATTGGGACCTTGCAACTGCGTTTCCAGAGTCTGCCACTCATATTGTTGACTTTGGGCCTGGTGGAGTGAATGGCATCGGTCCTCTCACGGCTCGTAATCTTGATGGACGAGGAATACGCGTTGTTATACTCGGTGATAAGGGCCGTGGCGAGGCCGAATTATTTGATGCTGAAGATGTCCAGTATGAGGAATGGTGGGGTAAAAAATATGCGCCAAAGCTGGTGAAAACGAGGTGCAGCAGTCGCCATACTATTTTATGCTGTACTGACCCCATATCCTAGCGATGGGTCAATCCACTTGGACACGCCTTTCTCTCGGTTGCTGGGCAAAGCTCCAATCATGATTGCAGGCATGACGCCCACCACTGTCAAGGCTGGGTTTGTCTCTGCCATTCTTTCAGCAGGCTACCATGTCGAACTCGCAGGCGGTGGTCACTACAACCCAACAGCATTGCGCACTAAGGTTGCTGAAATTCAGTCCAAGATCCCTCATGGAGTTGGCCTTACCCTGAATTCTCTATACATCAACCCTCGTCAATTCAGCTTTCAGTTTCCCTTGTGGCAGGAAATGCGGCGTGAGGGTTTGCCGATTGAAGGCTTTTGTGTTGCGGCCGGTATTCCTAGCACAGAAAAAGCTGCCGAAATCATCGCTGGGTTGCGAAGTGCGGGTATCAAACACGTCTCCTTCAAGCCCGGCTCCGTGGAGGGTATCCGGCAGGTCGTCAGTATCGCCACTGCCAACCCTGACTTTCCGATCATTCTCCAGTGGACCGGTGGCCGAGCCGGAGGACACCACTCGTATGAAGATTTCCACATGCCCATCTTGAGGACATACGGTTCTATCCGCCAGCACGATAACCTTGTTCTCGTCGGAGGCTCTGGCTTCGGGGGAGCTGATGATCTTTGGCCTTATCTCAGTGGTGATTGGTCGAAGGATCATTATGGTGTGCAGCCTATGCCATTCGATGGGTTCTTGTTCGCCAGTCGCGTTATGGTGGCCAAAGAGGCGCACACGAGCTCCTCCGTGAAGGATCTAATTATTGCTGCTCCCGGAGTCGACGATAAGGATTGGGAAAAGACCTACGTCAAACCAACAGGTGGTGTTCTTACTGTCCGGTCTGAATTGGGCGAGCCTATCCATAAAATTTCTACTCGTGCTGTCAAGCTTTGGAAAGAGTTCGACGACACCGTGTTCAATTTGCCAAAGGAGAAGCGCGCTGCGTGGCTGTCGGAACGTAAAGCTGAAATCATCGAGAAATTAAACAGGGATTTCGCAAAGCCGTGGTTTGGGTGGAAAAAAGGTGACAACATCGCTCTCGACCTTGCTGATATGACATATGAAGAAGTCACACTTCGGATGACTCGCCTCATGTATGTTGCTCATCAAGACCGGTGGATCGACCTCAGTTTGCGTAACTTGACTGGCGATTGGTTGCGGCGGGTCGAGGAGCGATTCGCAGGTGTGGATGGGGGTCCAAAGCTTAGTATCCTACAGAGCTTCAAGGAGCTGGACAACCCCTCTACTTTTATTCATTCATTCTTCACCAAGTACCCGGATGCTACTCGTCAGCTTCTCGCCGCGGAAGATCGCGCTTATTTCCTTACCATCGCCCAGCGTCCAGGTCAGAAACCGGCGCCTTTCATCCCTATTCTTGATGCCAATTTCGAGGTTTGGTTCAAAAAGGTCAGAATTAAAAGGTGTTGACTATCTACTCGCTTAAATGTGGCATTCCCTAGGATTCTCTGTGGGCTGCCGAGGATATCGATGCCGTGTTTGATCAAGATCCGCAACGTGTCTGTATTCTACAGGGTCCTGTTGCTGTTAAATACTCAACCATCAAGGATGAGCCTATTGGCGAGTTGCTTGGAAATGTCACCGCCAAACTCGTGGAAAGAATTTTGGAACGCTCATATGGAGGTGATCTTTCCAGAGTTCCTATTATTGACTACCTTGCCCCTGTGGTTGAGGATGTAGATGTTCCTGACGAGGTGGAATGCGAAGAATCCTCTACTGGTATCACGTATAAGGTCGCCGACGCAATTCCTGAAGCATCCGAGTGGCTTGCAGCTATTTCTGGCTCAGGACTAAATTGGCTCAAGGCTCTTTTGACGTCAAAGACAATCTGTCAAGGTCGGGCATATGTCGATAACCCTCTTCGTCGAGCCCTTGCCCCGCGTCTCGGAAATCGTGTCGTGGTGGCCATTCGAAATGGCGCTCCAACCTCAATGACAGTATACGGCGCAGCGCGTTCTGGTTCCCACAAACCTGACTTCAAAGCCGTGGAGATTACCTACACGGCATCTTCTAACTTGATTGATGTGACGTTGTTTGAGGATTGCCAGAACGTCTCAGTCCCTCTGTTTTTCCAATTCAAATACGTGCCTAGCATGGGTTCTATGCCCATCCACGAAGTATCTGAAGGCCGCAACGAGCGCATCAAAGACTTTTACTGGAAGTTATGGTTTGGAAATGATCAGTCGCGTCCAGAACTTGATATCCACGAAACGTTCATTGGTCCAGAAGTGGTTATATCTGCCGGCGATGTGGAAAGCTTTTGTACTGTCATCGGGAACCAGAACGAAGCATTCAAGACGGCGCGTAGCGAAATTGTCAAAGCTCCGATGGACTTCGCTATTGTAACGGGTTGGCAGGCAAGTCCTTTTCCGGGATACTGGTTTATGCCGATAATGACACCCTGTCCAGGCGATTATGAGGGCCATATTCCCGGATGCGATTGATGGCGATCTACTGAAGCTTGTCCACCTTTCCAATGGCTTCCGACTAGTTACTGGTGCCAAACACTTGCAGGCGGGCGATGCATGCATTGCAGATGCTCGTATTGCCTCTGTGAGGAACACAGATGTTGGCAAGGTTGTTCAAGTCAAAGGCCATGTCTTCCGCGACGGCCAGCCTGTCATCGAAGTTGTGTCATCCTTCCTATATCGTGGACGTTTCGATGACTATGAGAACACTTTCGAGACCGTGGACGAACCCGACTATGTTATTGAGTTGGGTAACGACGCCGCTGTCGGTGTACTCCAGTCTAAAGAATGGCTTTCTTGGGAGGATGAGACTAGCCCCCTCAAGGGTGGTATGACACTTGTGTTCCGCGTGCAATCTCGGGTCACGTTCAAGGACAAGAACACGTACCGCCATGTTTGCGTTGCCGGTGACATATACATGCGTGATCAGCTCAAGCGCCTGAAGAAGGTTGGCTCAGTAGAGTTCAATCAAGAAGGATGCCACGGGAATCCGGTAGTGGCATATCTACAGCGCCACGGAATTTCCGGAGGTCGGGTCACGCCTTTGGCGAATGAAGGATACACAATGTCCAGTAATGCCTCGACCACCTTTACAGCACCACTCTCGAACGAACCCTATTCTATCATTTCCGGCGATTTCAACTCTATTCATGTCAATCCCTACTTCTCGGATTTCGCTGCTCTCCCTGGAACTATAACCCATGGCATGTGGTCAAGCGCTGCTACACGTCGATATGTGGAAAATGTTGTTGCTGACGGAAATCCAGACAGAGTCATCGCGTGCGTATACCCTTGTGTGGCTGAATTTGTGCTCATGGATTTTAATAGATACGATGTTTCGTTTGTTGGTATGGTGCTCCCAGGGGATGAGTTGACGGTCAAGATACGTCACATTGGCATGCGCGATGGAAACATGGTTGTCAAAGTGGAAACATTCAATCAACGAGACGAAAGAGTTCTCGAAGGCACGGCGGAAGTTGCACAAGCCACAACAGTATACGTTTTCACCGGTCAGGGATCGCAAGAACCTGGTATGGGCATGGACTTGTATAATAGTTCTGCTGCCGCTCGGGCTGTTTGGGACGGCGCTGACGCTCACCTTCTCGCGGTCTACGGGTTCTCCATCATCGAAATAGTCAAGGATAATCCCGTTGAGAAAACGATTCACTTCGGTGGTATCAAGGGTCAAGCAATCCGTCAGCGCTACATCGATATGACCTATGATGCAATGGACAAAGACGGCAATGTCAGAACGCTCCCTCTTTTTGCTGATATTGATGTGCGCACCCCCAAATACACGTTCAGCCATCCTAACGGCCTGCTTTTCGCCACACAATTCGCTCAAATTGCTTTGGTTGTGACCGAGAAAGCTGCTTTCGAAGACATGCGTGCCAAAGGCTTCGTACAGAAGGATTGTGCCTTCGCTGGCCACTCACTTGGAGAGTACTCCGCGCTTGCTTCCATTGCTGGTGTTCTCCATATCGCTGCGCTCGTCGATGTCGTATTCTACCGTGGCATCACCATGCAGCGCGCCGTCGAACGTGATTCCCATAATCGGTCTAATTACGCTATGTGTGCCGTGAATCCTAGTCGCATTTCGAAGACTTTCACAGATGCCGCGTTACGCGAGGTCGTTGACACGATTTCCACCCGTACAGGTACTTTGCTCGAAATCGTCAACTACAACGTCGAGGTGAATCCTTAGCCTAAATTCGCAGAATCCACCTCTAATAACCATTGAAGGGACAGCAATATGTTTGTGCGGGCGAGTTGGTTGCATTGCAGACGATGACAAATGTCTTGAACTATTTGAAACTCCAAAAGATTGACATTGCGAAGGTACTGTTTTACCCTAAGAACCTCATGAAACGATAGCTAAGATAAATGCATACAGCTCACTGAGACCTTTACGGTGGAAAAGGTTAAAGGCATGTTGGGTGACATCGTGTCCGAATCATATCAGCGTGCCAAGGACCTGCAAGAATCCGAGGGGTATATCAAACTTGATCGTGGCTTTGCGACTATTCCCCTTCCTGGCATAGACGTACCTTTCCACTCTAGATACCTCTGGGCGGGCGTCATGCCTTTCAGGGCTTGTGAGTTTAACTATTTTGTTTTTGCTAAGCAACGTTGAAAACGATCTCTTGTCAGATTTATCCAAGAAGATTGATGCTGCTCTTCTGAATCCTGACATGTTGATAGGGAAATATATCCCGAACTTGGTTTCCAGACCGTTCGACATTTCAAAGGAGTACGCACAGCTGATTTACGATCAAACATCTTCTCCTCGTCTTGATAAAATCCTCAAGAAGTGGGATCAAGAGAACTGGGCATCCCTTGAGCAACGCCAAAAGTTGGCGTACACGATCCTTGTGGAACTGCTGTCCTACCAATTCGCCTCGCCGGTTCGTTGGATCGAAACACAGGACCTGTTGTTTACACAATATTGCTTTGAACGCCTGATTGAAATCGGTCCATCACCCACATTGACTGGTATGGCGACGCGGACATTGAAGGCCAAATATGAAGCCCAGGACGATGCTGTCAGTCGGAAACGGGCAGTTCTCTGCCATGCTAAGAACGGTCGCGAAATTTACTATCTCTTTGAGGACGAAGTTCAACCTGTCTCCGAACCTACACCTGCTGAACCCGCTCCCACTGCTCCTTCAATACCTGTTTCTGACCCAGCTCCTGTTGCCGTGGCCCCTTCCTCGCAGAGTGCGGTTGTCATGGAGGATGTACCTATCAAAGCTGCCGACATCCTTCTGTCCATCATCGCCCAAAAGCTGAAGAAGAGGATCGAGGAAGTCCCTTTGGCCAAGTCGATAAAGGATCTTGTTGGTGGGAAGTCTACTTTGCAGAACGAAATCTTAGGAGATCTCCAACTCGAGTTTACATCCGCTCCAGAAAAAGGCGAAGAACTTCCGCTTGAGGAACTTGGATCCGCTTTAGGCGTTGGGCATCCCGGTACCCTCGGCAAATACACTTCGGGTCTCATCTCGCGTCTTATTGGTGGAAAAATGCCTGGAGGATTCAACTCTTCTACAATCAAGGGATACCTGTCTAAGACTTGGGGTTTGGGTCCTTTGCGTGCGGATGCCGTTCTTTTGTTGGGAACTACTATAGAGCCTGCCAAGCGTCTGTCATCCGAAGCCGAGGCCAAGGCATGGCTGGACACCGTTGTGGGGACATATGCTCAACGTTCTGGCATCTCGTTGTCCAGTGGAAGTATGGCCGGTTCAGCTGGCGGCGGAGCAAGTGGCAGCACAATTAACAGCGAAGAATTTTTGAAGTTCAAAGCTGAGCAAGATCGTTTCGCTGCTCAACATATTGAACTCTACATGCGTTATCTCAACCGTGACTCTCGTGCCGGTGAGATTGCTCACGACAAAGAGAAAGCCACATCCGCCCAACTCCAGGCTCGTCTTGATTCGGTTGCACGAGAACACGGCGACACCTATATTGATGGGATACAACCTGCTTTTGACCCATTAAAAGCCCGCCACTTTGACTCCTCTTGGAACTGGGTCCGTCAGGACGCACTGCTTATGTACTACGACATCATCCACGGTCGTTTGACGACTGTTGACCGAGAGCTCACCGCTCGTTGCATCGCTCTGCTCAATAGGGCCGATCCCGAGCTCTTGACTTACATGCAGTATCATATTAATCGCTGTGATCCAAAGAAAGGCGACACGTACGCGCTTGCCAAACAATTCGGACAACAGCTTATCGATAATACGAGAGAGGTCCTCGGTCAACCTCCTGTCTACAAAGATGGTGAGCATATTGGCAAGATTTGATATATCCAACTCGACTGATCCTGTTTGGCAGTGACATTCCCTACTGCCCCTCGTACCGAGGTTACAGCGAAAGGAGACATTGTGTACTCCGAGGTAGTTCGAGAGAACGTTCGCAAGTTGGAGGCGTACGTTGAGGAAATGGCAAGCGGCGACACTATTTCTACTGTTAATATCCAGAAGGTACAAGAAGACGTGCTCAAGCTATGGACTGTCGTCAAATCGCAACCTGGAATTAGCCAAGACCAGAAAAATCGCATCAAAGCCCTATATGAAGGGGTCGTACGTTCTCTCCGGAAAGGCCCAGAACAAGCCCGCATGCGCTTACGAAGTCGTCGGTCCTCCTCTCAGTTCCTCCGGCCCAAGGTGTCTGCTGTTACTCCAGTTTCTGACGATAAAGTACCATTGCTACACTTGAAACGCAAAGTGGGGGGTAATTGGGAATATTCAAGCAACTTGACTGGCGTCTATCTTGACGTATTGCACGAAATAGCGACCTCCGGAACGACATTCAAGGATAAAAATGCGCTTTTGACGGGTGTCGGGAAAGGTTCGATCGGCGTCGAAATCCTAAAAGGACTTCTCTCTGGTGGTGCTCACGTCGTCATCACCACTTCGCGCTACAGCCGGTCGACCATCGAGTACTACCAATCCATTTACCAAAGTTATGGAGCACGAGGCTCTGCGTTGACTGTCGTTCCTTTTAATCAGGGTTCAAAACAAGATGTTGAGGCCCTTGTCGACTATATATATGCCACGCTGGGAATGGATCTCGACTACATCCTTCCTTTCGCTGCGATACCGGAGAATGGTCGAGAAATTGACGGGCTGGATGACAAGTCGGAGCTGGCCCATCGCATAATGCTAGTTAATCTTCTCCGGATTCTTGGTGCTGTCAAAACGAAGAAGGCATCGCGACAATTTGTCACGCGACCTACACAAGTCATCCTTCCCCTCTCTCCTAACCACGGTCTGTTCGGCAACGACGGACTGTATTCTGAATCCAAGATATCTCTGGAAACGCTCTTTCAGCGCTGGGCGTCCGAGAGCTGGGGCGAGTACCTGTGTTTGGCAGGGGCCGTCATAGGGTAAGTTCATTCTTGTGGTATCATGCCATAAGCTGATGTTACTATCGTTAGATGGACGCGAGGGACCGGATTAATGGATGCCACGAATACTGTCGCCTATGAGCTTGAGAGTCACGGTGTTCGCACCTTCTCGGCAAAGGAGATGGCATTTAACATCCTGGGACTTATGCATCCCCTTCTCTTCAGCATTACACAGGTTGAGCCAATATGGGCTGACTTGAATGGTGGAATGGATCGCTTGCCAGATCTGGCTGAAATTACAGGTCGCATTCGCCAGAGCCTCAACGAGAAGAGCCAGCTTCGACGTGCGATCGCCAAGGACAATGCTCTCGACTTCAAGACCATCAACGGTGTTGAAGGCGAGCGAGTATTGCAAACCGTCAATGTTGTTCCCCGTGCCAACCTCAAGTTTGATTTCCCCGCCCTTGAGCCCACAGCCTCGCTCGAGGAACTCAGCAAACTCCGAGGTATTATCGACTTAGACAAAGTCATCGTCATTACTGGATTCGCCGAGGTTGGTCCTTGGGGAAGCTCGCGAACGAGATGGGAGATGGAAGCGAGGGGCGAGTTCACCATCACAGGTTGCATTGAAATGGCCTGGATCATGGGCTTTATCAAGCACTTCGACGGCCGTTTGAAGAATGGTTCCCTATATGTTGGTTGGGTCGACGCGAAGACAGAAGAGCCTGTCGATGACAAGGATGTACGTGACCGCTATGAAATGGAGATATTGAAGCATTCCGGTGTCCGCTTAATTGGTAAGCCCGACCTGTACTGCACTCCCGACTGAAGAAAGTTGAGCTGTTTCCAGAACCTGAGCTCTTTCGCGGTTACGATCCCAAAAAGAAGGTTTTCAATCAAGAGGTTGAATTAGTACATGATTTGGAGCCTATGGAAGTCGCCCAATCAGAAGCAGAAAAGTTCAAGTATGAGCACGGAGACAAGTGCGACATCTGGACTGCGGAGGGGGATCAGTGGTTTGTGAAGTTCAAGAAAGGTGCCCGCATCTTCGTTCCGAAGGCATTCAGCTTCAGCCGCTCGGTTGCTGGGCAGATCCCAACTGGATGGGATGCTGGCAGGTACGGAATCCCTGCAGATATTGTCGCTCAAACGGATAGGTCTGCCCTCTGGGCCCTTGTGTGCACTGCGGAGGCCCTCAACATGTCGGGAATCACTGATCCCTATGAATTATACAATCACTTCCATCCCTCTGAAGTTGGAACGTGTATAGGGAGTGGTATGGGTGGTGCCGAGTCGCTTGCTCGAATGTTCAAGGATCGTCGCGACGAGAAGGAAGTACAGAATGATATCCTTCAGGAAACGTAAGCTTCATCGATCTTTGATTTAGGTTTAACATCTCATGTACTTTAGGTTTATTAATACTGTCGCTGGCTGGATCAATCTGTTATTAATGTCGTCAAGCGGACCCGTGAAGATACCTGTCGGGGCGTGGTAAGTGGTATTGTCTGTACCTCTGTCTCCTCTAACTTATCTTTTACCTTCTTGAAGCGCGACCGCTCTCCAGTCTCTTGACATTGCAAGTGATACCATCCTTTCCGGAAAGGCGAAGGTCATGATTGCTGGTGGTTTTGATGATATCAGCGAAGAGGGTTCTTATGAATTCGCCAACATGAAAGCTACAAGTAACGCCGAGACTGAGTTTGCTATGGGGCGCGAGCCCACTGAAATGTCACGACCTGCTACCACTACCCGGGCAGGGGTGAGTTGTTAATATAATATAATGCATGCATCATCTAATCCAATCTGTTAGTTCATGGAGTCCCAAGGAACTGGCGTTCACATTGTCATGAGTGCAAAGACTGCCATTGAACTAGGTGCACCCATCCGTGGTATTCTAGCTTTCACCTCCACGTCGACGTAAGTCTGTAAATTATTAAGCTACTAACCACATATCTAATTATCCACGTTTACTATAGTGATAAAGCGGGTCGTTCCATTCCTGCTCCTGGGCGTGGTGCTCTAACAGTTGCTCGGGAGTTATCGTCCAAATATCCCCTCCCATCGCTCAGTCTTGAGTATCGGTCACGCCAAATCACGTTCCGGCGAAAGCAGATTTCGGATTGGCTTGCTCACGAGCATACTCAACTCCGCGATGAGGTAGAGGAGCGGAAGGCAAAAGATGACGCGTTCGACGAAGATTATTTTGCTTCCCGCGTTGCTGACATTGAAAAGGAGGCCCGCCGCCAAGAACAAGAAGTTTTGGCTACATATGGTATGCTGGAAGGAAGCGATGCGCGAGTTGCGCCGATGCGCCGTGCGCTCGCCGTTTGGGGTTTAACCGCTGATGACATCGGTGTTCTCTCGATCCACGGCACGAGTACTGGTGCTAATGAGAAGAACGAGACGGAGATATGGCATAATATTCTGGCCACAATGTCCCGTACTCATGGTAATGCTGTCCCTGTTATTGCTCAGAAAAGTTTGCTTGGCCATTCCAAGGGAGGATCGGCAGCCTGGCAGATGGCAGGTCTCTTGCAGACAGTCCTTACAGGAATTATTCCCGGTAATCGCAATAGCGAGTAAGTCTATTTTCTTCTCTATGTTGACTCATAAATAACATATTGGTCGTGCAGCAACGTCGATGCAAAGTTCGAGGCCCATCACTATCTCATGTTCCCTTCGAGAACTATTCATACGGATGGAGTCCGTGCCGGTGTTATGGTAGGTCGATTCTCGCTGCAAATTCAAATTCATCAGAACTGACTGGTGCTGCAGTCGTCTTTCGGCTTTGGTCAAGTTGGCGGGACTGCTCTTGTTGTTCATCCTCGCTACCTCTTTGCATCCTTAGATCCTTCCGCATATGAGTCATACAAGATCCGCAACCAAAAGCGATACCATGAGGCGTACAAGGTCATGACCGAGATGATGACATCGAATTCTTTGGTCAGAATCAAAGATGGGCCTCCCTACAGCCCCGAGCTCGAGCAACCAGTTCTTATGAACCCCTTGGCCCGTGCTACCTTCGATCCAAGGACACGCAGCTACTCTTATACTGCCGATCTGAACAAAAATGTGCCCTTCGATGTCGCAAATGTGAAGACCATTGCTGAAGCACTTGCATCCCTTGGACCAGTTGTCGGCGTCGGCGTCGATCAAGGTGAAGTTTCCTTTATTTTTCTCTATGGTTTAGGTTGTCCTCAGATTTTATGTTGCATGCATTTAGAGCTAATATCCTCGGTCCCATCATGGAACCCGACCTTCGTCGAGCGTAATTTCACCGAAGCCGAAGCCGTTTACTGTCGTGGTCAACCCTCCCCTCCATCCTCTTTCGCTGCGCGTTGGGTCGGAAAGGAAGCCGTCTTCAAATCACTTGGCATAACCTCAAAGGGTGCTGCTGCTGTGATGAAAGATATTGAAATTCTTCCCAGCGAGGCTGGCGTACCAACTGTCACTCTTCATGGCGATGCGAAGGCGGCTGCCCAGAGCAAGGGCATTACATGCATTCATATTTCTTTAAGTCATTCCGAGGTATGTCAAACGGTTGGTCACGGTAATTTTCTGCCACTCACTTATCTCGCAGACCATCGCTGTCGCTTTTGCACAATCCACATACTAACTTGTAAGGCATGCATGTATTTCCAGTATTCTCATTGTTCATTCGATACGCTGTTGTGATGTAACCGTGAAACGTAATACCCGAATAAACTGTTTCTACTGTCGCCTCTCTGAGCCTGAATAAATTCCTTGCTTGATGATATAATTGGCAATTGCATCTGTGACTAGCCGTTTCCATCTGTCATCCCCTACTGCGATGCTGGCTCTTGCTTGGCTCGAGCTATAAGTTTGTTCCTCGGAGCCAATGTCGAGGAATGCTATACGGTCATTTGCTATGAATTCGCGCGCTGCCTCAGGTATATCACCAATGCTGGCATTCTGCCTATGTGCGCACATTATGCGACAACTTTCTTCATCTGGAGAAAGAAATGTCCGGAGCATCTGGGACATGGCTTGTTGAGAGGGGTAATATTTAGAAGAGAAGAGGCGGATGAGAGTATCGAAACCCAAAAGGAAGGTCAGCTTTGGAGAGGGGAACGGATCTCGATTGCCCGGTATACCCGCGCGGACGGACAAAGTAGCCAGCCTTGCCTGTAGGAAGCGAAGTAAAACAGTCGATTTCCTGACGAAAGTCGGCTCATCTATGACGGCAACCGCTACGTTTCCACCGCTCTGCAAAGATTCACTTTCTGATCCTGTAGTACTGGTCGAGTAAATGTCATGCGAAAGGAGGTGCATCATTTCCAACCGCTGAGCGAGCGTTGCATCCCCTGTCTTTAAAACTTTGTCTGCATTGCGCACAGAGAGAAGTAGCATGCGTGCGTCATACGGCTCTGCAGAGGCTGAGGTAGCAGTGAAATACCGAGGCAGCGATGGCGGGTGAGAGCTGGCGAGTGCCAGATGCGCCAGAGTTGGGGGGTTAAATGAGGCATCTAGGATGGATATGCGGAGCATAGGACATTTTTTGGCGACTTCCCCGGGCTGAAGCGGCCAGCGCTCGTGATCTGAGTAGACGAGTTCGACGGGCGATAATCCATGTTGCACTTTATGAATCAACTGTTGCGTACGGCTGGCGGAACCAGGCGGCATGACGGAGGTGGAAGGATGAATCATATTTATTCTAGATTCTGGTATTATAGTGGTTTTCATGCCAGAGACAAATTGTTACCTACTTGATGTTGTTCTGAATGGTGGTGGGGAAGGCAGAACCACTAGTGTGATCTGAGTGCTAGATACTGAGTGCTAGATTAGATTAGATAAGTGCAATTGCTGAGTCAGGCACGCCAAACGGAATAGTCATTTGTAGAACACATCTCTGTCAACTTTGAGTCATGGAGAAGGATGCCGAAGGCTTTTACACGCCCAAGACTGCTGACGGTAGTAAAGCTAGTCCTAAAAGTATAAGAGCGGTGCTAACTCGATCCGTAGCGACTGTGAAGCTAGAAGGGAAGGATAGTGAAGCAAAGAAACCCGAAGCCGTGGATGCAACTAGATCAGGTGCGCTCGTCAAGGTAGTTTTTTGTCACCGCCAAATTTTTTATTGTCGATGCAGAAACCACCGATCTCATATCATCTACTTTTGAAGTTACGGTGGGTGATCTGTCCCTGCGCGTGCAGCGCCACGCCTATCCATTCACCGTGGATTACCGATAGGTCACACTAGCAGATCAACAAGCCGACCCAAACTCTCCCCTATACAGCGCGAAATCCTTTGAACAGCTGGGCCTGTTAGTCCATCGGTGGCAATGTCAGCGGACTTCTCATATTTTTTCGTTCGCAGACATCAAGATTTGCTCAAGGGCTTGTATGCACTTGGATTCTCGAAACCTTCCAAAATTCAAGAGCGTGCATTACCGCTTCTTCTTGCCAACCCGTGAGTACTAAAAGAATGTTTATTAGCTTGATCTACACTTCATTACTTGCTTAGACCGCAGAACATGATCGGGCAGTCACAATCTGGTACAGGAAAGACTGCGGCATTCGTCCTTACCATGCTAAGCAGAGTAGATTTCTCGCTGAACAAGACTCAAGTATGAGAGTTCGTATTCGTATAATTTTTGTATCTGAATTTACTTTAGGCTATTTGTCTCGCTCCATCACGGGAGCTAGCCCGACAAATCATGTCGGTCGTAGTAGCAATGGGAAAGTTCACCTCAGTGCAAACAGAATATGCTATCAAGGACAATCTTCCAAGGGATGTTACTAGAATAACCGCACAGATTGTTGTTGGCACTCCGGGTACCATGACTGATCTTCTCAAACGAAGGGTCATAGATTCATCAGGCATCAAAGTTTTTGTCCTCGATGAAGCTGATAATATGCTTGATCAGGATGGTCTCGGAGACCAGACGCTGAAAGTCAAGAAGTAATCTTAGTTCCGCCATTTCATCTCCACCCTGCTGACATCTTATGATCTTGCTAGTCTCTTGCCTCGGCCACAGCCTCCTCAGATTATTCTCTTCTCTGCCACGTTCCCTGATCATGTACGAAACTTTGCCAACAAGTTTGCCCCCAATGCCAACAAGATCGAGCTCCAAAAGGAAGAGTTGTCGGTAGAGGGTATTCGCCAATTCTACATGGATTGCCGTGACGAGGAGCACAAATACGATATCTTGGTCTCGTTATATCAGTTGCTTACGATTGGTCAAAGCATCATCTTCTGTCAAGTGAGTCATGGTTGTCTTGTTCCAGTTTGCTCACGCGAGTATTTTCTAGCACCGGCATACTGCGGACCGAATCTCACAGCGAATGACTGTTGAGGGTCACAAAGTTGCCTCCCTTCACGGTGCCAAGGATGCATCGGAGCGCGATACTATCATTGACAGTTTCCGCGAGGGTCGGGAGAAAGTCCTGATCACGACAAACGTCATCGCTCGTGGCATCGATATTCTTCAAGTGAACATGGTTGTCAACTATGATCTGCCGCTCATGAACGAGCGTGGCAACTCGCACTCCAACGACGGGAGACCAGACATTGAGACATACATTCACCGCATTGGTGCATGCATTGGTGTTACAAGCTACTTTTATACTGATGAACGTTCCAGGACGGACTGGGCGTTTTGGCCGCAAAGGGATATCGATCAACTTCGTCCACGACAAGAGAACGTGGCTACAGATGGAGGAAATCGAGAAGACCCTTGGAAAGAAGATTATTCGTATTGAGACTAATGATTTGGATGAGATGGAGGAGGTTCGTTTCCTTCTTCTGTTATTTCCCCTGGAAAGTAACTCCTTTGCGCAGAAAATGAAAAAAGCGCTGAAATGAGCTAGCCTGCCACATATTTTCTATCCCTTCTGGTGTCACGCTTGTATGCACTACTCGGCTTTATTCTACCGACATTAGCTCCCGCAGCTTCCTCAATTAAGTAGAGTTGAAGATATCATCACCATAGACAACAGCAAATGTGTGACAGACAGTTATTCAATTTCGCAGATATTGAGAGCTTTACTTATAGATGGAAAGATGTAGCACTTATGTTCTTTAAATAATCCAATGGGGTGAGGTAGATGGTATGAAATCTGGTATGATTTGTTGCAACAAGGCCAAGCCGGGAATGGGGATCTTTTGCTGACGGCTACGGACGATGAGCACGTATGATTAATAGTAGGGGAAGGGAAAACAGGATACTCACAGTTCGCGAACTGGGCGGTCGGATGGGCGATCAGAAAGCGAACGAGCTAGGAGAAGAGCACGTACCACGGATGGCAAAGTTGGCCAGTACAGCCACAAAAAGGAAGGCGCTGACAACGACGGGTCCAGTGATGGCGTCTTGTGAAAGACTAAGAGGTAGACAAAATGGAGCGGATAAGGAGTACGAACCGTAATGGCCGGGGTCACGCTTGCGAATCATGGTAATGCGGGACTGGTACAGGTAAAAACCATAAATCTGGAAATGTATGAGGTATATACGACTATGTGGGCTCAGATGGGGATACACACCAAGACACCAATGCTGAGGGCTGCATATACATAGGCAAAGGCTCGAGCAACGGGATCCCGAGAGGCATTGAAGAGAGCGACGGCAAAGGTGCCGATAAGGATGGCAGCGTTGAGCCAGGAGAGCCAAGCTAGGGGAGAATGAATGGGGAGAGGAGAGAAAGAAAAAAAGAAAAGAGAACCAACTTCGTTCGTTTGCAAACCAGACCTTTCCTTCTACTTTTATGGCTGTTGCGACCTTGCGGGGTACGCGGATGTGGGATGGAACAGATTGGATTGTGCTGTAGTTTCTTATGGGAGCATCCGAATCGTCATCGGGAATGTCATCCTGTCTTGTGTAGCGTGCGGGACGAGGAGCATCTTCTGGCAGGGAAGCGAGCGCGGAGGAAGAAAAGGGAAAGAAGGAGGACCAGGAAATACGGAACGACCCGACACTATCCTCTCTGCTGTGTGTCATCGTCATGAAACAAGAGAAAGAAAAAAAAAAAAAAAAAAAAAAAAGAAAAGTCGGCGGTTATCGAAAGATCACGTGAGATTATAACCCCTGACGTCATTCGAGCACCTTCTGGGCTCTTCTATCTCTGGCGGTCTACTTAACGCTCATCACCCGTCCGATCCACCACCAATTCCCCCCGATCATGGGCAAAGACTACTACAAGATACTTGATGTACCACGCTCAGCGTCAGACGATGAAATCAAGCGCGCTTACAAGAAGATGGTACGTTATTCGTTCCCTACACCTTCCCACCACGCAGATCTTACCCTCCTAGGCCTTGAAATGGCACCCAGATAGAAACCAGGGCTCAGAAGAGGCATCACAAAAGTTCAAAGAGGCTCGTCTTTCCCCCTCGAAACATTCTCTTATTCACTTTTCTCCACCAGGTATCCGAAGCATTCGAAGTCCTCAGTGATAAAAACAAACGCACGATTTACGATCAAGTCGGCGAAGAAGGCCTCAAAGGAGGTGGCCCACCCCCCGGAGCAGGTCCCTCCGGTTTCGGGGGTTTTCCTGGGAAAACCACTTTCACTTTCACCTCCTCCGGTCCGGGTGGCGCTGGAGGTTTCTCTCCATCTGATCCCCAGCGCATATTCGAGTACGTATCCCTTCATCTGCTGTGTTTACACACCTCCCGACTGCCTCCTTACAATAGACAAATATTTTCCGGAGGTTTCCCTCCCTTTGGTGGGATGGGGGGCATGGGCGCGAGGACCCCAATGTCTTCCATGTTTGAGGACGCGAATGGTTCCTTCTTTGGAGGTGCCATGCCTGGTGCTATGCCTCATCGTACAACTACCCAACAACGCGCTGCATCTACACCGGCGCCACAACCTACGGAAATAACCCACCCTCTAAAAATTTCCCTCGAAGACCTCTATTCAGGTTCCACAAAGCATCTCAAAGTTAACAGAAAGCTCCTCGACGGCTCAACTGAGGAAAAGGTTCTTGAGATACAAGTTCTTCCCGGTTGGAAGAGTGGCACCAAGATACGCTTCCCACGTGCAGGCAACGAGAAATCATTAGGCGAATCTCAAGACCTCGCCTTCGTCGTCGAGGAAAAGCCCCACCCTGTCTTTACCCGCGATGGAGACGACCTCGTCTGCAACCTAAAGATACCCCTTGTAGATGCACTAACTGGCAGTAACACCAAAAAAGCACTCGAGTTGCTGGATGGCCGTCAACTACAGGTCCCATGGCCTGCAGGAATAATAAAACCCGGACAGGAGTCAAGGGTCATCGGCGAGGGCATGCCGATTCGCAGACAAGCAAGTCCGAAGAAGAAGGGTGATATGCTTATCCGTTGGGATGTTCAATTCCCCGACCGCTTAACGCCCTCGCAGAAAGAGGGTATTCGGCGCATACTGACATGATTATTTTGGATATAGTTCTCTTCTACCTCTAACGTAGCTTGTACTCTTTTTAATACTTGTACAGATTTCATGCAGCATGGCCTGCGGTGACGCTAACGATCCAAGCATGCAAGGCACGACGATGTTGTCCTCTCCATGAATTTCAGCTGGATGACAATCAAGCATGTTTTGACTGTGAAGGATAAGGTGGTCGTCTAGCTGAATCGGAACTTTGAAAGTGGGGTTATGAGGCACCAACGGTCTGGCACGGCGCAAGTGGTGTGCGGTCCAAGTATGGGCCATTGGACCCAATCAGATGAATGTGTTAGGTTTCATATCATATATACACCGTGCCAGGCACGGTTGTCGGTACTTACAGGAAAAGACATCGCAACGATGATGCAAAGAGCAATGGACGGTTGCTGAGCTACATACCCCGTTCAAGTTACCTGAAGTTAACGCAGAGGGGTTCTGGAAGGATCAATGGATAAGCTTGGCTCTCAGGGGGTTCCAGGCTCCGTTCAATTCCCCTGAACCGTAAACGTCGTCGATGGATTCATATCCCCGGAAGAAGGATGTGAACCTCCTTAATAGGCTCTATGAAAGTTTCCTCGGCCTCTGGTAGGGCCTATCTCATAGTATTGGGTGGTACACTTATCCGGAAACTTGAAAGAGGTAAGTTTGGAGATCTCTAAAACTTTTTGGTGTAGGACCAGTATGTTCATGTTCACCACTAACCATTCAAGTTCAACGGGCCGCATCAGCGGCGGCAGAGTTATGCTGTAAGCATCGTTTCATCGTCTTTACGCCACCTTGGCGAATGAACTAATTACTCACACCAGCGCCGGTAAGCAAAACGTGCTAACCATGAGGCTGTCATGCAAAGGGATCTCGTGCAAGCTTTATGATTGCTTGCGAATCTATCCATTGTCGTGTCACTTGATCGCTCTTGCCCGTTAGAGCACACTCTTTCTCGTATATATCCACTGTACGTCCAGAGCTCACCATGAGCCTACTTTTTACTCATTGGCCCATTCACCTTCCGCAGCTCCATCACCCGGGGTGATTAAAAAGCCATTCACATCGCCCGACGTTCGTTCTCACAATGTCCGGAGGGAAACAAGGTTATCACGCAGTCCTGGGACTTACCAGTGATGCGAGCGACGATGCTATCAGAGCAGCTTACAAGAAACTCGTACGGACTTCCTCGTATATCCACCAGTACCATTCTTTTAGCTAATATCACACAAGGCTCTCCAGTGGCATCCAGATCGTCACTTGGTGGAGAAGGAGCGTGCTGCACAGATGTTCATTGAAGTGGGGCCCTTCGTCTTAGCTCACCGTTTGCCCCGTTCACAGTAAACTACCGGCAGGTGAACCAAGCGTATCACGCTCTGATGGACGGGAAAGAAAGTGCTCATTCCTCATCAACGGAGTCTTCCTCATCAGCCAACGCTCCTACCGGCAGCAGTGCTGACCATTCTGACGCGCACACAAAAAGTACTCAGGCATCAAGCCGGCCACCTTCGGCGACCTCTCAGTCTTCAAAATTTTCCGCGCCATCCGATGGTCAAGGTGGGAGCACCCCCAATTCCAATGCTCACTCCAAGACTCCCCCAACCATGTCATCATACGACAAATCTAGCTCCCATCCTTCGCCACGAAAGCCTAGCCCGGAATTTAGGCCAACTCGAATGAAGAGTGGCCCTAAGATTTCGAAATCCCATGGCCATTTACGCGACCCTCCCTTTTCAGCCGCAACAGAGGCCGTCCCTCCGGCATCGACATATGGTCGCAGTTCGGAGGGTCTCGGTGATTCCAAGTCTTCTGAGAAGGCCACCGGCCCCTCTCGTTCGCCGGCCGGGGCAAAACACAACTCGCATTCACAAAGAACATCTCAGACTAGCACCGGAAGACCACGCACAACAAAGCCTGTCATTCCGCCTCCATCTGCGCGTCTGCACAAGTCACCCAAGTTTCCCTTTGCAGAGTAAGTATGAACTGCAGTCCGATCGTGAAATATGCCCACCCTTTATGCTAGCGAGTTTGTCCATAAGTTCGCCAAAGGGAGTACGAAGAGCAGAAAAGAGCCATTCTACCCTCCACCTCGTGATCAAGACGAGATTCCGTTCGGCTCACCGCTCCGTGCGATCAACACTCCTCGAGGTGCCTCCAAGGAATGGATTTTTCCACTTCCTTTGATACTCGACGAGATGTATCACGGAACGACTTGCCGATTCCTTATCACAAGGGAACTGTTATCACACCGGACTGAACAGGTGGAGATCTCTATCAATATTCCTCCAGGGATGCGCAGTGGTACTAGGATCGTCTGTCCAAAAACGGGTCATCAGCGAAAGGACGGGTCACTTCAAGACGTGGTCTTCTTGGTCGAGGAAATTCCCGACGAACGTTTTTCCAGGGTCAGGGACGACCTGTTTCTGGACGTTTGCATCCCCTGGGCTGATCCGCTGGCTGATCAAGGGGGTGAAATCTGTATCCAAGGGATAGACGGGGAAGAGATTACTTTCACCTTACCGTATCCGATTTATGACAAATCCACGGAAGGCCAGGTCCTCATCAAGGGCGCAGGTATGCCAATCCGAGATGGCCGCAAAACCGTTGGTTGCGGAGATATGATTGTCAGGTTTGTTATCTTGCTCGAGGCTGGAATCCGATTATTAATTTTGATCCGATAACAGATGGCGGGTTGTGTTTGCCAGTCATCAATCCAAGTGGCAGACATTGAAGAGAGTACTTCATCTTGATGCTTGACGGTCATGTGGAAACAAGTTAAGGTTATGACCCTATGCTATCTGTATTTTTTATGGACAACCCACGGGCGTTCAGCAGGCGTTTCCTCACTATCTCTGACTTTAGGTGACATTGTACAGTACTCGCGACATATGGAGATCTTTGTTTGGTGGTTTTGATGCAATTTGGGTCTGTCTCGGCTGCAAGTCAGCCGGTTGTAGGCTCCTGCGTTGATTGATCCCGGTCGACCCGCAGTGTACACGCGGGACAAGCGAGGCAGGTCGGCGCGTGGTTGTATGTGCTTCGAAGTCGAGAATACGTCAGAAGGACGGTGCATGACCTGTGTAACCACAAGTCGGACCTTCTGATCTCTGAATTGTTCTAGTTGACATGATGAGGCACTGTTAGTCTGTGCATGACTAGAGGTGAGCTATCTGGTGCTTCCTGGGCAGAGTCCTGAAGAGAGTAGGTATCCTCGATGTCACCGCATTCTCATCTTGAGTTGCATTCGCATTACACGTGGGTGGTAATCACGACGACCCACACCCTGGAAATGCGACGGGCACGCGGTGGCCTCTCTGGCCTACAAAAGTCCATAAGGCTGCCAAACGCCTCCTCGCTCTTGAAACACCCTCAGAAAGAATACTAGTAACACTAATGCCCCTGCCTTTTATTCAGTCGAATCAGAGCCGGAATGCCTGGTTCTACCAATTGCCCCTGAAGGCGAGTCGGCATCCATGGGTAGACCGTTGAAACATTTGACGCTTGACTTTCGATCTAGATTGCCAACATTGTTGGTGCCATCTGCGTTATGGGCGGAAATGTGTATACAGTCATTTCCCCCTGGGATGTGTACTACACTGGTAGAGAAACCTACTTTACTCCTGCTCCATGGTCGTTCTTCATCTGGTAGGTTCCCGCCATGGTGCAAATGTGTGGCATCACCAGTTACTCAACCAATTCCTTATTTGTTCAGGCCTCTGATCCATATGTTGATCCTTGGCACGTGTATCTACCAGTTCTCTGGTCGTGGCAGAGAAGTCATTCTTGACCGGATTGGCTGGCGGTTGCCCCTACTCGACTTCCTCAACGCAATGTACATTTATTCTTGGACCATTCAGGAATACCGATATGGTACCCATAGTCTTTATTACTTTTGCCCTTCTCTGACGGTTGTATTAGCTCTGGTCTTCGTCCTCTTTGCTGTTTCCGTGGTGACTGTGAGTAATCTCTCAACCGGCCGTCCTGCAGCTTTTGGTCCGACCCTAAGACGCCTTTTTTCTCTCTCAGCAAATCTATCAAGAGGTCAAAGTAACTGCACTCCGCAACTTTTGCGACGAAGTTTTCCTGCATCTTCCCTTCTCTCTGTATCACGGCTGGACGGTTAACCTCATCTTCCTTTCTGCGTTTGAGGCGTTTGGTGTCGATGCGCTCACGGAACCAGCCGGCCCTTGGACAAAAGCTTTTGTGTTCGTCTCATTGTATGTGCTTTTCTTCCTCTTCCTCATCCACGTCTTCATCCGGCTGAAAAGAATCAATGCTCGTGGTTGACATATCTCCCACTAGTTTCCTTCTCCAAATGGTCGATTTTGCGTACGCCTATTCTGCGATAGAGGGCGATCTCCCAGGGTGCCTCACCATTTCCTGGTACCTTTTTGCCGTCGTCGTTCAGCAGAACAAAGAACGCTCGGAGTTTATCCACTGGAGTGGACTCGGGTTTGCCATCTTCTCTCTTTGTTGGATCATGCGGTGCGTAATCGGCCTCGAATTGAAGTTTCGAGGTCGTAACAACAGGCTGGGAATTGGGGAGGAAACCTCCCGTCTCTTGGGTGGCCATTAGAGTTGGAGATTTCATGATGTATCGAACGTCTTGTGCCGAGTTGGTCCTGCCTGTATTTTCAGTTTGATGTTCAGTGTGACATTTTCACGTCTACTATGCCTGCAAGGATGTATATCACAGTTCATTCCACATAATTTGTTGCCCGACCAAGGAGATATCACCTGCGCTCTGACCTGGTGTAACACAATAGTGAAATAGGACATTGGGAAGGTAATCAGCATAGCAATTCGTAAGGAGTGTCAAGGGGTAAGAATACAGTTATCACAGCACACAATCAAGAACGAAAAACAGCGATGGTAAATATTTCACCAGGTCCTTATTCAAATTTAATCGATTCCACCTTGTTCGGAGGAGGTAGATTGGCAAAGCCGGAAGGCGTGGAAACCCGCTTTCTCGATGGGGAATTATGCAGACAATGACCTTCACCCTTGCCAGGCTTTGAAGGCCTCACCTTGCATAATGCCAGTGGAGGAGGACCAATGAGTCGTGACACGGTCCAAGGTAGTTCAAATTTGGCCTGGCTAGCCCATTGGATGTACCTCGATAACTCTAGGTGAAGAGTAGGGTAGTATGCGGTGGATGCTTTGCGCGAGATCTTAATTACCATGAGCGCACGTGCAGCTTAATTGGGAAGTGAATCAGCATACCAAAATGATTCGCTCAAGACCTGAAGCAAACAGGTCCGCATGGAAGCGATGAGCAGACGTTTCATGTTCCTTGGCCATATTGAGGTCATGCACGGATTTCGAGATGGTGTTGATGAGCTTAAGGTGAGTTGTCTACTCGAAGCAGTGAGAAACATTTATGCATCTTTGTCCTGAACATACGAAGTAGCCCATCGCCTCAAACTCCACCCCACCAGTCATGCCTCCCGGTGCCTTGGGTTTTTCAACCTTTCCTTCATCGACTTCCAAGAGATTCCATACAGTATTGTTGGGGTGACAGAAAACCCAGAAATAATCTCTACAAACGTCAGAAAGTTCTTGTAGATACGACTTGTATATCCTTGGGCGATGCAAAGATTCAATGAATGCATGCGGTGATACCGGGGATGCAGGTGATTCCGTAGGCGGAGGAGCCGGTGTCAACAAGAGAGCACGCATAAGTGAGAAGAAGTTCTTGTGAGGTGCAGGTAATGTGATGACATTGCTCGAAGACCCAGAAGGTTCCCATGCCTCGCGACGAGGGCGCCCGCCAGTCGATGGAAGAGATGATGCCGGATAGATTTCGAATAGAATAAGGAGGAGTTCAACGATTAGCTGACGGGTTGCCACATCGCCGGGTTTCTTGTCGGAGTAAAGCAATGAAATTAACTGGACAAATGGGGTCGGACACGAGCTTCGGAGAGCGAAGCACCCGATGGAGGACGTGGAAAGAGCTTTGAAGCATCGTAGCAATTCATGAAGCATGTGATCATCATGCTGTTCCTCACTTAAAGTTGGATCAACGTCTTATTCAACAAGAGATGTAGGAGTAAATTTACCGCCATTCCACTTCTAGAATTTCGTTGAGTCTTGTGAGCAGCGCACTGTAACCCCCTGAGCGAAGGAAGTCCTCTGTCCAGCTGGAAGAAATTGAAATCTAATGACGATCATAGAATGCATGAAGCTACCTTGCCGCCTCATTTCTTAGCATGAGTCTTAGCTTCTTGACTACCTCCACATCAAGGGCAACACTGGAAGACGAAATCAAGATACTGCAAAACTTTACGGGGGCCATGCCCTTGCTGAGCGCCTTCTCCTTAGATTTACTGGAAACAAGTTCGACGGGAATCACGGGGGCCTGTGCACGAGAAAGCGTTTGTGTGACGTCCAAGGACGCTCCTCTTTCGTGAACTTTGTCTGAATGATCGACAGCATGGAGGTCGGTCGTACTTTTCCCAGCAAGAGCGGAACTCCAAAGTCCGCCTCGCCTTGGCTGACAGTCAGGCACTATTGCTGAGAGAGGTACGTGAGGGGACGTTATTGATTCGATGCTGTGCGCTTTGCGCACTGTACGAGGGGTGGATGGGTTGACAGTCAAGATTTGTGATGACTTGAGCATGGCAACTTTGACCGTGGCATCCATGTTTGCAAGCTTTGGACGGAGGGTAGGCGGAATTTGAAGATCATCCTGTTTATCACTTTCGTTATAGCCCAGAAACATCCAGAGAATACCACTGACCAAGAGTCTGTCAAATGCCTGGTTAGTGACGACAGGCTCGACAAAAAAGTCCTGTGGAGTTTTCATCGATGCCGACTTTCCGTGCTTGCCCTTGTCTTTGTGAGCCGGCACCTTGCTAGGTTTTGCTGGCACTGCAGACGCAGGGTCTGGGACGTTCTCCTTTCCGTTGGAGATGTCTGTTGTAATCATTGTAAACTCGGTAGAGGGTAACCTTTTCGATGGTAATATGCCTTTAAACATGGCTAGTGATCGTCGTTGTATAAAAGTTGAGCAGAGACTTGAGGAAAGTCGCGGTTGAGATTTTGGGACGCGTCGGTCACGTGACATTGTTATAATTACATAAGGATATGGGCGCTGTTCCAACCAATGCCAAATTGATGCCACGTTTTACCGACGACGTCTGATTGGACGCGCAGCCAACACAATTTCCGCGCCGTCGGTATATAGTATCGCTTCAAGGCGTCTCCGCTCCTTTCATCCCCGTAACTCTCGAGCAACACCCTCCCAGTCTCATCTGCTTGTCAGTGGCCTTTTGATTGCTAATAACCTGGCTAATACAACACTGCAGGAATGACTATCGATGTATTATTACTTTAATACGCCCTAACCATCATGATACACTGGGTAAGTAGGATAAAAACCATAGCGACGCGTGGATGGGTTAATTATCCCTGCCACTTTCATACCAACAAAACCAGATTTCTCCCTTGAACATGCAACAGGTCACGCCATTCAACTGCACCTCCTCTCGTACCCCGGCGTTGCCAGGCCGTCTCCATGACCATCAATGCCTGGTGGACATTTCCGAACTGGCTCTGCTGCCCGACTAACCTGGCTTTGAATATCTCCCGCTTTATCGGGTCGTCCGTTAGGCATCCCGCTAGACATATTGGGAACACTAGCGTCCGATCGAGTGCCGACATCGGCAGTTGACGTACAAGTTGGGTTATGATATCGATCGACTGGACAATTTCTGGTACACCTACAGATCTATTAGTCAATATCCATCTTTTCATCCACTACAATCACCCTACCTGGAATTGGCTCACTCAATATCGTGTGCAAATATAACAGTGCCGCCTCTCGGTATATCTTCGCCACTAACTGTCCTGGGTCAACGATAGCCGGAATCCCTGTTGCCATTCCCTTCACGTTCGAGTCCTCGTCGACATGTAGGTCTGGATGCAGCGGTGTTTGATCAGATTCCCGGGAATACGCTAACTCGCATGAACGCAGGTGGTTCTCTATGATATTTCCGCGTCGGATTAGTTCTTTCATGCTCAGACAACCCTTTCGCATTTCCTGCACTTTCCAGCATGAAAGGGTAGAAATCTCAGCGACAGCAAGGAGTACTTCGTCCGGACACCCAGTCAGGTTGTCTATCCGAAGGTCCAAGTCTTCTTTGGCGCTCATACCCGAAGCGGCCGACCAGAAGCCTCCCCCTCCTCGATACAATCGTCGATAGAAAGTCAAGTGTTTGGGTACCGTATGTAAGGTAATCGTTGACATCACGTCCAACCACTATCCATAATGAATTAACCATGAGCTGAGTTCGGTTAAGGTAGTTATTCTCTTACCATTGTGGCTTTCAGTGCCACCCGCGCAGCTTGGCTCATGTTCATCATAGCCAGTCTAGGGTTTTCGTTAGCTGGGATTCCAGTTTGGATCATCCAGTCATTGGCAATATCAAGCATCGGTCGCCAATCGGTCACGCCTCCGCAAAATAAGGAAAAGCCCAGGAGGTGCAGCGCAGCGTTGGCATCCCCTTCCGTTAGAACTCCTTCTCGGGATTTGCACAACTGTGCGTGGGCAGTATCATAAAATACCATGGCCGGCGAGTTCTCCAAGGTGCTGTTCGCCGGTTCTAGTCCCCTCGCAGCGCGGAGTCGCATGTTATGAAGGCTGGCCAGTGCACATATGGCGTTTGTCAAGGGGCCCTGGGGGTTTTGGGCTATGTCCTTGGATGAACTCATCAGTTTTAGTAAGTCCAGGTAATGGTCAAGAAAGCTTACTGAATACAATGCATTCGCAGCGGAATTGGCCATAAAGCCGAACAGTGACTTCCTGACATGCTCAAAATAGTAGAACACATGCTCGCTTTGGAGTGGGTGTGCTGATAGTGCAGTGGTTTCGTGACTAAATCCAAGCATTGGTGTGGTGACACTCTCAAAGGTGTGGTCAAGTAACCCAAGGTCCTGTGGCGACGGATGAGACGAACATATTGATGTAGATGGTGTGTACGGCGAGTGACTGACAAGGTGTGGTAACGAAGGGTCCATCAGCGGCAAGGTCATATTGAAAGGTGAGCTGAGTGGTAACCCTGAATTTTTGTCTCAGCAACTGAACAGGTCTCGGTGAGTGTTGCCTACCGAACATCGACATCATTGTGGGGCTTTCGCCTTGGCCCTGCGGTTGTTGGGTGGTGTCCACGATGGTAAGGTTAGGTGCCCCATTGTCACTAATAAAGGGAGCGATTGTCGAACCATTGGCAGATCCCTGATATTGCTCCGTGGCAAACACTGTCGACGTTGATGACGAAGTAGCCTGTATTATGGAAGAACGCGGTTGACCACGGATGAGTCCAGCTCGGGTCAATTTTGCCTTGATTTCCGCTTTATAAGCTTCGACGGCTCGTTTGTCCTGTAGACGTGTCAATCGACGTCAAAAAATGCCAGAGTCGGTACGTACGCGCATCCAATCCGGACGTCTCGGACCCCATCCTAAACATTCGATTTGCAACCGCCTGCATGTATGACATGAGTCGCCGCCTTCACGCTGTTCGTCGCATTTCTTGCAGGTTACTGTCAGGAGGGAGAAAATGTGAATGAATATCTTACTCACTTTTCTGCGCAGTCGACAGGTCCTGATGGTCGGACCTTTGTAAGCAGGAGGCAAGGATGAAGAGACGGAGGGGCACAGACCAACATCCGCCCCGTCCTGCTGAAGTTGGTCGGGGAAGGTCTAACGGCATTCGGTTGGGTGTTCCTCGAGAGCCAATGTTAAGTGAGTCCGCTCCATCCGGTGGTCTTGATGTCAGTGAGGTAGAGAGAAGATGAGGGGATGTGTTGCTCGATGGTGTTTCTGGGGGAGACTGGCTGCCATTGGAAGAATTCGAGTTCTTGTGGGACATACCGGCAGACAAGGTAAGTGTAGTTGCGTCAGGGGGATCAGTGGGAGGACTCGCGATTAAAAAGAGGGTAAGATTGTCGTCGGGAAAGCGGTGATGTGGGATCGGAAGATGAAAGAAGAAAATCGCCGACGGAGAGGAGGGGCAGAGGTAGTCGGGGATATAGATTGGGCAGAGTCGCAAAGGAGAATGCGGCGTGATGGCATTGACACGGGCAGGTCAAAGAAGCTGATCAAACCAAAGGAACAGTGCAAGGGGCCGGAAATCTGTGCATGAAACCATATTGGTAGGTCATGAAGTAATTGGATACGGTCCTCGGGTACTAACTCCGCAGATGAGGGTTACGGTGCGTTTGTCCCAGCTGTGACAAGCCTTCCGGGCTAGGGTGGTCATAAAAAGCTGTAGATTGTGTCAGAGGTGCTGTTGAACGTGCTTCTCGTCCTGCAATGTGAACGGCACTCATCCCTTCGTTCTCAAGCTCCATTAGATAAGCCTCCGAGCTCTATGGCTATGACGAACCGGGAAGCGAGGCACCAGCCGCGTCCAGGACTCGGTTCCTAGGGTCCTCCTGTGCAAAATACCACCATCCCCCAAAAAGCTCCGGGATAGAGAAATAAAGGTTATTCTCTCTACTTCAGCCCTACCAACCACATTCGGATCCTGGTGTTTACTCCAACCGCACTCACACTCACGCAAGTAGGCTGCGGTGGCGGGGCGTGATAATAGATACGATGCAATAGCTCTGGACGTATTTGTTGTGCTGGCATCCGCTTTTCACATAAACACCCCGCTGAAGGTGCTGTCAAAAACAAAAACTTTTTCTTTTGAATCCAATCACTTCGCGGAACGAGTATCAAGTCTCCACACTACTTTCCAAATTTTGGGTGCAAGAGACGCTGTGAGGCTGCTCAAGTCAAATATAGGAGGATGTGATTGTATCTCGCATGCTTCGGTGGAGCGGGACCTCCGTCGGTAGCTGGGAACGGGGTTTGATAATAAGGCGGAAAATAAAATTCAAGTATGTATATCTTGCGAACAAGGGTCGGTCTGGAAAACCCCGCAAGATCGGTATCGCCGGCCTGATGAGAAGTCCGATCTAACGGACACAAAAAGAGCGGTGCATTTTTGAAATGCCGGGGCCGGAGTCTGGGCCTATTATCCACTGTGGACGATTCGCTGGATAACTCGAGTTAGGGGAGAAGCTAGGACGCCTTGAGTAGGCGTCAACTCCTCGATCGAGCATATAGTACCATTCGGATTGCTCGCTGGTCCTTCCTCTGCCCCCATTGGTAAGTGCGGTCTATTTCGCCTCCACGCCAGAAAGGTAGGTATCTTGGTCAGCCGCAGTCACCGGGCAAATACCTTTGAAAGGCAGCTCATTAACGAGGCACATGCGCACGCACACACGCATACACATAATATGTATGGTGCGTCAACGGCAAAAATGGATTGTTCGCCTCTCGCTCTTCGAGGACATCTTCTTGCGCCAGAACATGTATGGAAACAAGGGTCCGAGTCGTCGTTCTGCTTTTTTTCCGCATCGTACGTATCATGTCAAGTATGTGCCAATAAGTCCCGCCATGACGGGTGCTTCTTGGTGCTTCACCCGCGTCAGCTCCGGCATCTGGGCTCGTCCCCATAACCGGCAAAGGTTGGCGATTAACCATGATTACCCCCGCCGAGTCTACGGGCCCCCTCCGTAATGTCACTGAAAGTGGCAAAGTCACGAAACGAACCCCCGCGGTGAGAGCACACTCGATATGCGTTTGTCGCTTGAAAAGCGACACGTAGCCGCTATTTGAATCACAATACACCCCAGCACTTCCAAATTAAGAGACATGTTGATGTGGATTGCCAGGCAACTGAGTGCCTTCACGTACGCGGGAAACCAAAAAAAGTACATGTTCTACTGCAACAACTTCGAGCACATATGTGCCGATCTCAGATATCATGATGGAATGTCATCCACTGCCCTTTTGTCACTTCAAACGGCTCATTCAAAGTTTTTTTTTTTTTCTTTTCTTTCAAGAGTGGTGGTCCTTGTATTTCCCTTCCCACGGAAGGGTGAGGTGTTGGCTGTGGCGTTCCATGGTCCGAGTACCCCTTCTCAGGTATAAATTGGAGCTGCTGTATGCGTTGATAAGGCTGGTCGAACCTGACACTGCTTCGGCGGAAAATACAAGCATTAGAATTATGGGAGAAAAAAACAACACCGATTGATCCGTGAGAGAGCATGTAAAGAGTACAAGTTGGAGTGAGGGTATTTTTTTTCCGTGATGAGCCAATGAATATGAATCAGAAATCCTGCCAGCAGTCGGGAACAGATGTAAACATGCACTGATGAAATGGAATCTTGCGACATGAGAAAACAGAGACGAGACGAGACGGAAACCCTGTCCGACAGGATGATAAAGCAAGGGAGATGAAGCGTAAGACAGCTCAGGGACGGCACAACAGACCTCTACACGAGAAGCATCTCCGCCTC
>JBBPJU010000105.1:0-41749 GCA_038088875.1 Austroboletus festivus | reverse complement strand
CTGGAGAAGTGGAGTACATGTTGGAGTTGTGTAGAAAGAGGAGAAAGAGACCAGAGTAGGCATGATAAGATCCAGGATATGACACTTATTACCATCACTATATCTTGCCTTATTAGATTACTTTCCCATTATATTCTTGAATAAGTATAAAGAAGACCCTATATAGATAAAAAGAGTATTAGTATCCACTCAGCCATAAACACTCCATCTATATACAATCTCTTCTAAATATATCTGTTTTTGCTGTTATCACCTCATCTGATTTTTCTTGCTGTTTTTTGTAAAGATAATAATGCTGATATTCTCTTGAATGGTATTATATATGATATCTTTGACTTTGACATTTCAGATATTCCATGGGTAGATACAAGCCCTTACTATTTTAAAATATTCAAGAAAGGTGCAGAGTCAAAGAGATTGATGATATTATAATTATTGGAGGGGTATATTTTTTTCAATTACAATTCACTTGTACAACTATGGTTGATCAAGTCTTTCAGTTCTACTCTGGTAATTCTATTAGAATAAGCCTGATTTACCTTCAGACTTGGTCAGATTTGCTTATTCTTGCTTATTTATTTGCATTTAGTTATTAGCCCTATTATCAGCCCACTGGCATAATATATTTTAGTCATTGATGAGTCATTCCTCTTATTATTACAATTTCTGACAGAGATTATCTAGGGCATCAAAAGGACTGCTTCTATACTATGTTGTCATATCCGTACCTCCAGTCCCCTCCTGGGCCTACTCCAACCATTTCCGGTCTCCTATCCCATTGCCCTATTATGCCCCTCACCATTCCCACACGGACTCATGGACTTTCCATGATCACGCTTGCAGCACAGCTCCAGCTATAGGTAGTGCCCAGTATTATCGCTTAGGCTTCTCCCAGACTTCTATCAATCTCCTGTCTACTGTTGAGTGACAGCTAGAACTTGATACTAAAACTTTGTATCTTGGATCTATATTTGTAGATCACATCACAATGTGCTTGTAATAACTCTTCTGTACTCAGCCAGCCAAGGAACAGGGGCCCAAGGTGTAATGGCCAACTCCAGCCAACTCCAGTGAAAAGAAAGAAAAAAAAGCTAAGTATAAAATAATATGTCTGTGGGAAAGCTTCAGACATTTACTAGAGTGCATTGGAGTGAATGTGAGTCAGTGGATTTTAACAAATGGTATTTCTTTTTCAGTCTGAATATTCTAACTATAACAGTATATATTTTAGGAAGCTTCTGTGGTGAATGATATATTATATATATAATGACATATGTATGTCAGTATAATATCAGTATTGAATATATAGCCTATCAATTGAAGTATAATACATGAAATTGAAATGTAACATGAAATTGAAATGTAACATAAATCATGTCATGTATACTGGTATGAAGACTACAAGTGATAAATGTCCTGTACCATAGCTAGTGCTCTAATCCAGAGAAGTTGGCATGACTGCATACTACCATTATAAATGTGATCAAAAAGAGTTTGGAGATGGAGATCAAACTCTTCAACTTGCAGCTCATTAGCCAATGGATTATTTGTATCTGGAATCTCAATATGAGACAGGTGTTCAGGCTGAGTGGCAACAAAGGGATTAAAAGAGGCCTGATCCATATTGTTAGAATGAGTAGCATCATGATGTGCACGTATATGGCGTGTCTCTAGATCCTGCCAATCAACTCCATATTCATCAGCATTTCCAATGTCTTCATCCACTAGAAATAGACCTCTGTGTCCCTGCTCAATGGTGCCTTGAAGGAATAGAGCACGAGGAGATAAATGATGTTCACCTGGTCGACTGATGACATGGTGATTCCATGCTGCTGCCCAATGCTCAAGTTCTTGATTGATCAATGGAAGAGATATTGCATGGAGCAGCCACAAGTGAGCAGGGTTATTGACATCCAATCCATTAGATGTCTCAAGAGACTGAAAAAACTCTTTCCACTTGAGCCCAACACCACTTGTGATGTCCACCCACAGTCTCTCAATGCGAATATTGTGTACACTTCTATGTATGTCATACCACCCCATTGTATGTGTATTAGTTGAAATCATTATGATGATGACATGGTTGTAAAATCATACCTTCCCCAAATGTAAGAACCACGCCCTATTCCTCTTACTTCTTCCATGCGTGCAGCAACAAGAAGATTCTCAGTCCCATGATCACCCCGAACACGACTTGGATAACCATGAACTACTGAAATGTCCTCAAAGAGATCCAATACTGTCTGTGCACGATTGTTGTTTGATGCACGGATACCAAGAACAAAGCGTGAATATCCATCAACAAAAGCATGGATTACAATTCGCCACCTAATCATGCCTGCAGAAGTGATTATGAAATTATACTGGTATATATAATCTAATAGACGCACCATGTTGGCCATCATGGTGGACAAGTGCCATTGGTCCAGCCACATTATATACCCGCCGCTCAATTCGTCGTGCTCCAAAGAAGGTTGATGGTGGTCCAATAACCCTGAGATATGATGCTTCAAGCCTACTACGAGGCACTCGGTGTCCCATTTGCAAAAAATAGCCATCCAACATTCTGCGACCGAATGAGGGGAAATGCTGATGAAGGGTAGCAACCAGCTCATCGAGCTGCCCATTGGATAAATCAGAAAGGTCTGCAGATGAGCCAGGTCGATAGACTCTATGTGTGAGCCCTTGTTCATCAATACTCTCTGTGTACACTGGTGGGCCAGGTTGGGACAGTCCATACTCAAGCAGACGACGACGGATAGTACGAGGATGGCAATTATAAAGCTGGGCGAGTTCTCGATGGGTAACACGACGACCATGCATCAGGAGTGCAAGATCATTGGGATCAATATCAACCCTGGGGCGTCCTGAAAAACCTGTAGTTTCATGTGTGCCAAAGATGACCGGTGGCATATCGGGAGGATCAGATGATGTCCTAATGGCGTCATCTAGGGCTTCAACCATCTCAGCTATACTTGAAAGGATGATATCTTGGTCTCCTCCAGATACCATTGGCAAATGCTATGTTTACTGTGGTATGTCATGACAATGGCTAATGATATGGCCACCTCACCTGCATGATGCGGTCAAGAAACTGCAGACAGAGTCGCTTCTCTTCACCCAATCGTGCTTGGTCACCTATTTGTGTCCGAAGGGCCCTATGGACTCGACCACCAAGTTCATTGAATGCATGGTATATATTCTGCACTGGGAGTGGCAGGGTATTATCCATGGCAATGGAATTCAGCTGGACCAGAGTGTGGCAGAGTGTGGCAAAGATAGTAAAGGCGTCAACCTAAATAATCAATATCATTATCAGACTGCAATATTTATGGTATGGAGATGTAGAATGTGATGCTAATAATCTGGCACCAGCGTGAAGCCATAAACATATATGTTTTGATGGCAATAGGAGAAGATTGGCTGGCTCCCAGTTGAATTTGTTTGAGGACAGTGTAAGCACGATCTCATATCTACTGGGCCTAGGTGGAATAGCAGAACAGATTTACATTGGCCAAAACTAAACATTACATTGTGGCAGTGGTTACAATATGAGAGCGAATAATGTGCTTGAAATACTGTTAGTAAGACTGGCAATATAGTAAAAATCTGCGGTGATTAGTATTACGATCTCAAAGAGTGTTATACATGGTGGATGCATCATCAGCAATGACAGAATGAATCCAAAGCTCAAATTCAGAAGCTGAATTGTCAGGAGGATCATTAGCAGTAATTATACGTGCAGTAGAGGAATTAAGAACCACATCTAGGGTTGAAAAACAGGTATGAATAATAAGTCCCTTCAAGCAATTTAGTGATCAGAGCATCAGCAAAAAATTATGATAGACGTACAGTTAGACTTTCTATTGGAGAGGAGGTATGAAGAATGAAGTTGATCTGAAAGCGACAATATGAACACATTCTCCACAGATTGAAAAAAATAACTTACACGAATTCTTTGTTCAGGGTCAATGGGCAGCCACAAACTCTCAGTAATACACCGCAAGAAAAGATGAGGGCGTGTAAGTGACACCGCCTCAGAAGGGATGGAATTTTGGGGTACATCACTACCATGCAGGTAGCATTTTAGTCGCTCCATGAACATTGCAACAAGGTTATCATAGTCGAGTTGGGAATCATATCCCACTGCCTCTGGGTCAACCGTAGGAGGAGATATGTGAAGTAGATTGATAACCTGCTCTGCACCAATAAGAGCACGGTAACTGAACATGCCAATGAGGATATCAGCAGGAGAGTAATTCTTGATCATGGAGAACAACTAGTGCGACGCAGTCAGAAGCTGTTACAGACTATGGTTGAGAACAACATACATCTGAAAAGCGAGTGCTTGCAGGCACCATCTCCTGGAAAGCAAGCTTAAGGGCATCATAAATAGGATGACTATCTTGATGTGCTTCAGAATAGTTAAATAACATAAGTGACTGGAGACGTTGACCAATAGAAGCTTGCGCCCTTGCAGAGAGGTTTGCCAGCTGCGTAATCTAGTAAAAACTGTTTATTACATGTTGGTGCAATGGGCCTCAGGAGACACGTACCCGAATGTTGCTGTCCAGCTCAAGAACCATCGTATATGGATCCTGGCCTGCTCGAATATCAAGCGCAGGCCATGTGTTAAGCCTTTGTACTGTAGATGGGGCTATGGTCCGAAGGAAGCTATTGTTCGTTGCTGCAGGATAGCCAGCGATCAAAAAATGAATAAGCGATGGTGAAATCGGAAGCAGTTCCATTCCCCAAAGGAAGCCGGTCCGAAGAATTAGCCCATATGCACGGAAAGCCTGCAAGTCGTCATCACTTGGTGGGATGCTGGTTACACTTGGGACATAATGCCCATCCTCGCGTGTAGCTTGCCAATGGGGCGACTGGACCATAAGGTCAATAAGGGATGCCCAGAAGGACCGCAAGGGACCATCGCCAACAGCATCATTGCTAAAACCACATATAAGCCCATGTCTTGTTCAGTAGGATAGACATACATAGCAACACAGACATCAGCAAAGTTGATTGTTGTGGGATTACAGTTCCGGATTGATGTTGCTCGACGGCGTGGCAAAGAAATTTGTCCAGCCTCTTCAATGATTGAAAACTGTCCTGCAGATCGACTCCAGCTCATACAAAGGTCAAGAAATGCCTGAGCAGCATGAGTAGCTGAGTTTGATGTTATGTGGATGCGAGTTTCAGATAGAGAGAATGCAGAACGAGTGGTGTCTATCTGGGCCTTGATATAGTCTTGCCAAGCGCGGGCGGCAGCACGGTACTCAGTAATGGTGGTAGGATGTTCAGAACGTTCAGCAGGCAAATTTGCAAGTTGAGTAAAGAAGGGCGAGTCAAGAGATAAAGAGCCAGGCTCATCGAATGGAATACTGTTGGAAGCTGTTGAGCCTGAAGTGTGAGCAGCAGTGGCAGCCTCTATTGCTTGTAGCAGCGTGTTTGCCTGTGTCTCGTACGACGACAGGGCTTGCAAACAGTTGGTAGTAAGTTCAGGCTATTCAATAGGTCAGAAAATCCAACCATGATGCATCAAACACAATGCACCTCAGCGATCATGGTGCTTGACTCTGTGAGCACACATCCTAATACCTCACAATCAATCTCTTCTCGTGGCTCTGTAACATTCGTCGTGTGATGGCCATTCCAGGCCCGTAACGCAAAGCAGAAGTGGTGAATTCCATTTCCATGAAGTGGACCAGTAATGACTGCGGATATTGGAGCTGGTTGGATTAGTGTTGAGTCGACCACAGCGATGTAAACATACCAACAAACACAAATGTATGCCTGGAATACTCCCCACCTGGTTGGCAGTGTAATCGGTTAGCACCTTGGTGCAACATCGCATGCGTAACTTCATTGGTACTAGTATCACTGGGATAGAATATTGCACCATAATTATGACTTCGCGAGCTCCGGCGTGTCATCAAGAAGGTCCATGGGAATGGCACTCCGAGTCGGCTGTCATTTAAACCGGACTGAGCGCTAGCATATACAAGGCCATGCTGAGCAAGGTGCAGTTCAAGATGCTCGTGGATGACCAAAGCTGCAAAATCACCGTTGGTAGCTCTGCAGTTGACAGTAAAGCAAAGATTCAGCGAACGCATTTGCTCTATAAACCCAGCTACTTTGGACGTTGTGAGCGGTGAGCGAAGGTTCTTGAACCGATCACCACTAGCAGTAGGGGGATATTCTCCGTATCGCTGGTGGGACATATGAAAAACTCAGTAAGTCGCATAAAACAAAGGTTATGACACATACTGGCTCAGGAAAGATTACGATAAGATATTTAAATTGGTGGGAACGCGCACTGCCAGCTGTACCACTAGAAGGGCCCTGCAATCCTTGGATTCGTGCGCTTATATTTGATGAGGAGGCCCTAGGTATAGCTACTATGCTTCGTGCACTAGCCAAGACTGGAGTGGTTCTGGATGTAGACGGGCTGAGTGATGATGCTGTTACTCCTCTGCCGGCGAGTCGGCTGGATGCTGCACTCTCCATCCTGCGATCGTTTACCGAGCCGGTTGGTGGGGGCCCTGGGCGACTCCAATGTTGGATATTGCCGGATGGCGGAAGGGAGTTGGACATAGTGGTACCACTGAGCGGTGACAGTGTCAGCTGTAAATAATTCTGCAGTGCTGAGTTTGAAACGGTTCCCGAGCTCGAGTTTGGGGTGCTGGTGGAATTTGATGAGGCCATTGTCGGAGTGGTAGCATGGGGACCATCTTCGAGTAACTGGTGTGTGAAATATGGATTTTGACAAGTCAAACATTGTGAACGATACGTAGGGTCCATATCATTCTGATCAAAAGTCAGATCGGCGAACAAATCTTAGAAGTAGCAATCAAGGTGGCACGTACTGTCACAAACTCGCCATTGATGCCGCAACGGCGAGAGGGCAAGCTTGGCACCTGAGATGGACCATGATCGGTTCGACTGTGCTGGCAACAAATGCAGGCGGCAGACTAGGTGTAGCATGAGTGAACCGTGACACGGTGTCCGATCGACATCACTGAGCCTGTTGATAACATACCTCAAGCTGCGGTGTGTCGGCAAGATAAGTGAAGGCCGCACAGGGGCACCGCCTGCACTGCGTCCCCGATAGTCCAATCATGAGCACCGTCCAACCAGTTGACGAGTGACTAGTGACCGAGGGATGGTGGTCGGCAAAAAAAAAAGACTTCTATGATCATTGCCCTTGGGCCTCGCCCGAGCACAGAGGAATTCTTGAATGCGCTTTCTCAGAAGCCCTGGCCAAATGGTGTAGTCCATTTCCAGAACACGTATCATGCAAGCCAAATGTGGATCGGCCAATGCCATTCGACGAAAGCCTAAGGACAAGTCTACCAATCAAAGCCAAACTTGTGGATGCCATTCGACGAAAGCCTAACGACAAGTCTCACAAATGAAAGCCAAACTCATTTTGTCCGCTCACGCCCTTCATAAGTTTGGATCGATTTACGCCACTCTTAACCCATGTCTTGACTCTTTCGCTTTCAAAGCGACGGCGCCACCCTTCGTTCGCACTGGATTTTTTCCGTGATTTCCTGGACAAGTAGTAAGTCTCCCTTTCTTCGATCCGTGGTACGGCGGATCGTGAGGGTTGTGTGGTAAAGTCCGCAGCTGTCAGAATCTCATCTGCATCGAGGTTCGCGCCAGTTCTTCTGTACCAGCATGTCAATGACTGAGCTAGCAAATTGCTGTCACCGAGTTCAGCGTCGTTTTTACGCTAGAAAAAAAGAAAGAAAAAAAGACTAAGTAAGGTAGCAAATTTCTATAAACTGGGTTCAATCAAAAGCCTATCTCCGAGTCTGACAATATCACATGTTCTAAACATGCTCGATGGGTATGAGCGGACGAGGTGCCCAAGTTCATATTTTGTATTTGATTCAATCATAGGAGAGGTCCTGAAATAGGCAACTTTCTTGTCACCGTTCCTTTACCGCAGCACAGGTTTAGCATTTCCTGAAGTGGTACTCTTGGGTTCGATATGACAGGGAAGCAGGGTAGCTTCTACTCCTGTCGAGTTGCAGCATGAGTCTGACCATCTGGGGTCACTCACTTTCTGTGTTGTGGCCTCCCGAGACACCCTGTCTGCGATCAGTGCGGCGATATCATATAATGGTGGAACTAGGCAAGTTTTGATCAGCACTCAGTTCACACTCAAGAGGCGTGCTCCGAGGCTTTTGACTGTCCATCTTTTGATTCCTTAGATCAACTTGTCCCTTCTTAGCTCTCATGCTCGTTGCGCCTCCGTGGGCCATGCTGAACATGGCGTGGGAGGACAGAGGGCCTGGCCGAGGCAAGTAAACACGTTTCCTGCACGCCAAATCTAGAACCTTGAATCGACAATGAATAGGTGCCTCAGATGGAGAACGAGCTCGCTCAAGCATGGTTCCATGGCATAGTGGAGCAGAATCACGCACGTCTCGAAGGGGTAGTATCCATAACGAAACAGCGTTCACTCCTCCGGACGGAACATCTCCGTAGAAAAGCGAAGAGAGATCATTAAGGGCCCAGCCTGAGGTGAGTTTATTATCATCTCCTATCCACCGTTTGCACTAGGGTTTCGACAGACGATTGCATTAGTGAAATGGAAGGACACACCTTCTGGACACTCCGACGCCGTTCCACTGTGTCCCTTGACGCCGCAGCATGTCACCCCTGCCTAGACTTATCTTCCCTTAGAAGTCTTGTCGTTGGTGTTCCGGAAGACACATATATATCTGCATTACTGGTTCAGCGAGGCTCGCGAGTTGGTTTCACTCGGAGACATGATCATGATTTGAAGAGGTCATCTCCGGCAGCATTATGTGACACCATGGTAGTGTTATCCATGATGTGTTCACGTGAGATAGTAGCTGTTGGATAGTATATCTCCGGTGAGTCGTGAGATTCTTCAGTCCAGACACATGTCTAACTTTTGATACCTAGGGGTGAGCTGGTTCTTCGGCATGATATACGCAAGGTCCGCCACCTGTGCCTAGCTTCGGACATGTCGGACATACAGGATGGGGACGAAGAATTGAGTGGAATATCAACAAGGATGGATGGAACATTATGGGTGTGCATCACATTCATTCACTCTTTGCTTCACCTGGATTGATTTCTAGACTTTCATACATTATAATAACACCGTCATAGTTAAGTTTCAACTCGGAAGTGATGGATTCTCGTCCTACAGTGGAACTTAATGTCCGGGCGGAGCCTCTAGTGGTGCATTCCATCAAAACGACCAATCACTACCATCCGTGTCATCGAATGACTGTGAACGTTTGAACACCCAGCCCAGCACTTGCCCTATGCTTTGTACTGCATGGAGTGGTTTGAGCCGGCGGCTCGGTTTAAACTAGTCCGCCTCCTCCAAACCTGACGCCGAGGGGTTGAAGGTACGTTTAGTCACCGTGACCTAGCCTTCGTTTCCATTTTTGCGTTTCCCGACGCATCAGATGCGCAGTGCATGTCATGGACCGTAGTGTATGTTTTAGTCATCAGTCGCGCTGTTTACACGCCAGCCGTCGGTTTGCGATACATAGTTTGACGATCTGCCAGTATTGCACTGGTAACAACTTTCACATGTCAAAGGCCATTTGAGGACAAGTGGTGGCGCTGTTATGTGTCATGCATCACATGATATATTGATGGAGCACAGTGCATGGCCGCCGACTCTGTTATTCCATCGGGCACCGGTGGCGTATGTGGGACTCGGGCGGCGCATGTGGGAGGCGCAGCATGCAGTGACAGTCGGGATGGTCATGTCCCAAGTCTTGCACATGTTCTAGCCCCAGGCTGCGAGATTGATTGCATGTGCAGCGCCATGATATTTTTTACTTATTATAAGAAATCTGGCGGTTCGTAACTTGGGTAAATGACAAATTCGTTTCTTCACGTAGTTCAGGGAAATGCATTTCATTGAAGGACGTGTGGGTCCCAACCTGTTTGCCGTTTGTGCGTGGGCGCGGAACTCCGGTCACCCCGTCGGCGCGTACAGTGGCGTATTATACATTTGTATCGCCCGTCGACTGGCACATTGATGCGAGTTGAAATACGTTTTCAACACACTGTGCATCTTACATGTACACGTACATCATATCATATTCGCGTGTCTGTATTGTGTGTGTTATCAACATGTCCTGATGGGATCGATAAAGGCGATGAGCCTGAGCCGTCTACAATCTACTTTTCGTGACTCAAAAAGGCATCTTGTTCACGGAGATCGAGCAGTCAACCCAGAGCTTTAAGCGCCATCCATATATCCAGGGCGATACCCAGTACCCACCCATAAGCGGAGAGATACCCAGCTTCCGATTAGCTAGGGCGGAGCCTGGCCAATCAAAAGCAAGGGAACCTTCTATATATGGTTGGGTACTGGGTACCACGCGGAATATACAATGTTATTAGAGACGAAGCTGACTAATACGCTTTATATCCTGTGTGCCGCAACATACTGCGCTCGTCGGGCTTCAGCTTTTGTTCCCGGGAATCAACAGTATCTCAGCGCGCCATAAAGACATAAGTTGGCTCTTAGTGAGCCTGGAGAAAGCCGGCAGACAAAGTAGCCATATTCGCAGAGTTTCCTCCCAAGCATTCCCCCCTCTTCCTCTTCGGATGAATTTACTGACGAGGTTCAGGAGTGGATTTCTGTGTCTGCCACTGTCTAGAATACGCATGGTTCTCCCAAGGTTTTGCAGTTGAACGATACGCTCGCTTTTCACGTCGCCGGACTGGCAGCGTCATGGTACTCGAAGAAGATGTGCTTACCTTGGGAATGTGTGTTAATCTCCGCGATGAGTGCCAATACTGTTAACTTGACACTCGTTCTACCTTAAAACTGGCGCACCAGTCCGAACTGCCTTTTCTCTCCAAGACATGGGTTAGAGAGAATACTGAGAACCCTCATGATGCACTGTCCATATGAACTGGTAAAGGAGACGGACACGGTGAGCAGATGGTTGAATTCGACGATTTTACTAGAGTCTTCGGGGAATCCCACTGAAGTTAATCTGCATGGGTTTCAGGTGAGCTGTGTGTCTGACCAAAATAATTGCCAGACCACTATAAAGACGATGTCGTAGATGGGAAGAGAGGGATTATCATGAGCTACTTGTTCTGGGATTCGGGGGAAATACAGGATGCAAGGATGGTCGGACCAATAGATTTGACCCTGAGTCTTGATATCGAAGACAACGAATATGATTATCTTGGTTGATCTATCATAGTGCGGTTAATATACCATACTTAGATACACCTTAATCGCCACGATTACTAAAGAGCAGGTTGCCTAGGACAATAGTGTTGCTAGTAGACTAAGATTTCTTGGGGTCTCGCTACCGCGTGAATGAGGGTCCTGGAAGTCATAGTTTGCTAAAATGTTTGCCTCTTCAGTGACTCAGTGGTGGTCGGCGATGCATAGCATGGCGAGTAGGCCTACCTAGTCTGGGGGGCATTGAAAAATCAATTCACGTGAGGTTGACGCGTGGCCCTTTAACAATAATAGTTTAAGAGTCTAGATCTGAGTAAACATCGTCAACTTCGTTTCAAATCGAACCAACTAGCCTCCCACATAATCACTCTTTGGACCCGCCGTCTTTGCCGCGCAGGCCGAAGCTCTCTTTATAACATATCTACCTATTTTCACAGTACCAACATCTGGTAGAAGGCCATGTTGCCCTTTAGTTCCTTCAGTATGACTGTCGTGTCGATAATCGCCTACCTCTGCGTTGTCGTACACACAGCTTCAGGAAAGGTCGACCCCGCTACCGCCAGCTTGTCTAGAAACCATACTGATGCGGCTCGCACCAAGCCCACTAAAGCTGCCTTAATTCCAAAGCCACATCAGGGTCGGCATAACGTGTCAGCCATTAAAATCAAGACGGTGCGACGTGATAGGGACGGAAACGAAAAAATAAACGGGAGCAGATCCACGCCAAGGCACGTAACCCATCACAAAAACGCGATGAAAGCAAAGTCTGGTGTGGGTTGGATGCAGACGCGAGCACCCACGCCAACGAAGCAACGGCGTCAGAACGACCAGCCAACTCCCGAGCCGACGGGGGATGCATCTGCCTCGACGATGGTGTACATCTCTGGTGCGAATTCATTCGCATTATTGTTACCGGGGACTCCGGGTGGTGAGTAGCCCATTTGCTCTCACTTAAGTTTTTGTGAGTCGTGACTGTTACTGCTTTTCTCTTTCTGGTGCACAGAATCGGTATCTGCTGCGGAACAAGACAGCGTGGCGTTTTGTACAGACGCAAGTGTGTGCGGAAACCCTTTCCCTGACGGGTTCATTACGGCGGCTGCGTACCAGGCAGCGGGTGATGGATCGTATGTACAAGTCACGGGTTGTATGGACGCGAGCAAGTTTGCTTTTGCAGATGGCGACGATGGGGGGCAATTTGACGTCCGATTCCCGAACGGTGCGCAGTGCACGTATGGAGGCTATGGAGCCAGCTTCATTGAACAGTAAGTAGGACAATTTTTGTGGCATACTGGTTGACTGACCGTTCGCGTTCCCAATGAAACGACAGGGTGGAACCGTCTGCCAATCGGTTTTGTCTGAGGTGCTGCAAGAGCGCGGATGATCAACAAAACTGCAATTCGCACCAAGACCGGGCTGGATGCGCCACGACGATCCCAGGGACCTATAATTTCGGGACTGTAAATTGTTTGTAGTAATGGTTGGATTTGTACCTGAGTGGATGAGATCATGGATCGCAATGTATAATTTAGAAGAATCATGGCAATTTTATTTTGTGCAGAGGCTACCTTTCTGCCAGCAATAATCTGAACCGTTTGGAATCTCTGATAATCCAGACTCTATTGAACAGTGGTACAGGAGGGAGTCCTCTGTTTGGTAACTGCCATGGACCATGACCTCAGAGGCTTCGGGTTGGATTACTTTACATACAGCATTATGACGGGCTAGGAAAAGTGGGTCGTTTCCACGAACTGCCAGAGATGGGGCCAAGTTTACGTACGCGCATGGATGGAGGTTCGACGAACGACGGTGCTGGTGTTAAATGAGCCAATTCGCCACCGCTCCTAGGGTTGCGATGAAACAACACCGATCTACGTGAAGTGACTCTTCAAGGGCTTTCACGCGTCAAGTTGCAGAGTATAACGCGTACATTACTTAAAAGCGAGCGTGTTGTCAAGAATTGTTGAAACTCCAGGTGCCTGAGAAGAAAAGGAGAGTGAGGGTGTGGGTGAGGAGCTAAATACGGTTGCACGGGACGCTGAAGGTGTACAATGTAGATGTGCTGAACAAAAAGTCTATTGTGCAACTCTCAGCAATCAAGGAATATCTAATTAGTACCCGAGCGTTGGTGAGAATGGGACCTATTTGGACAGAGCCTAACTGCGCCAATACAGCGTCACGTAAGTGGGTCGGAGGGGGGTATTTGTCGAACAAAAATCTCGTGGTTAGAGCATCGTATAATACCAGAAAATTCCATCTTTGTGAGGTGGCCAGTCAATCATAACTCACGCATTGTGCCAAGGACCTTGCGGAAACGTTACGTGACAATACTGCTTGACTGATGGATGAACGTTTGAACATCCTTCTATGCCCAACGATGAGTCCACACACGAAGTTCTTACTACTGGGAATTTGGCGTTCGCATTCCTTCTCGTAGGTGACGCCCACGGAAGGGTTGGCGGGAAAACGGCCCAAGCGTGTCATGTGATCGATAAGGGTTTATTCACTTGGTTGAAGCCAAAAAATTATTATTTTTGCCAAGTACTTAGCATATTAGTCATCCTTGCTCCCGCGCACGGCCAACGTTGATTCGCTCCTTCTTGCCAATCACCGTCGTCGACCTTTGCCGTTCGCTTTTCACCAGACATGCCTTTTGGTCTCACAATTGGAACTGAACGCGCAAACGCTCTTCAAGTGCGTATGTTTGGCAATTTTTCGTACACTTTTGAGCTGACCAGGACTTTTTTTCCAGAATGCGATACAGGACGAGCTCATGAAGCGGGGCTACAGTCCTGATGCTGGTCTGTATTCAAATGCCATTTCTATGCGCTCGAAAGCTTATCTAGGAGTTCCTCAGACCCTGTCATGGCAGAGTATATCACTATCATGATCATAAATAACAAAACTGCGGGTGCGTCGACAATGCTACTCCCGACTTTGGGCGCTTTGCATCGGTGGGATATCTACTAACACTATCTGCGTTTACAGCACAAATAACCGCTGAACTTGAGGATTGTGAGCATATGTGCTCTCTTCACCTCTTAACATTTAGCTAACCGGCCGTCGTATCGTCCTAGTAATTGGGGGGTCCGACTTTGGTTCGTGGTTCTCTCCTAACTTCTCTTGCGCCATCGTTGACTTTTTTTTTCATTTTCAAACAGACCCTAGTTTCACCGATTGGTTATTTGTCGAGGCAGCCAAAGGTGCTCCCGAGTCAGATATACCACTGACATCACCGTCCAGTTCCCCATCCCTAACACCTGCAGCAACATCGAAACCCCAAATCACATCTGAAATTCCCGTCCACTCGCCGTCCTTGCCATCTGACCACCGACGACCGCTGAAAGTGCCCCCTGGTGCCCCTCTCTATCAACAAGCACTCTCCTCCACTCTCAGCCACGGACAAAAACGAACAGCATCTGTACGCTCACCATCACCCACTGGCCACGGTCCTTCGAAATCGCGTCGTATGGACGTTCCGACCGGCCCCCGTGCGATGCAAAGTAGTTCGAGAAGTGATACTGGTACAGGTGCGAGCGGCAAGAGTCTATTGGACCGTGTAGGTGGACGGAATAATGCACATTCATCATATGCGCGCGGCGACGAAATACAAGCTCGCATTGATGCTGTTACCAACGGTGGCATGGCCCCGGCTGGGACGCCCGATCCAAGCATGATGATGGGTTTCCAGAATGGCGTTGGGATGGATATGAGTGCGAACGCGAGCACGATCATGCTGCAGGAGATGATGATGAGCCAGATGGCACTCATGGCTCAGATGGCCACTTCGATGGGGATGCTCAATCCCGCTACTGGTCAGATGATGGGTGGTGGCTTTCCGATGCAACAAGGAGACATGGGGATGCAACAAGGAGATATGGGTATGTATCAAGGGGGTAGTGGATTTGGTCAGGGGCAAATACCGACACAGGGCATGAATGGACGAGGGAGGGGTGGAGGACGAGGTGGAAGAGGTCGTGGTGGAGGACTCGGGCGAGGTGGGCATGTTGCAGCATCCCCGGTCCTGGGCTCGGAATCGCCAACTCCCACTCAAACACAAGTTCAACCTCAACCCTCATCTGAGACCAACGCAGCTCAACATGCCCCTGAACCTTCTGTACCTGTTGTCGCTCCAACCCCTGCCCCTGCCGCTGCACAACCGCCACCCACTCCCCAGCAGCAACGGATACCCTATGCACTTCCAGAGCGTGCTCAGTCTCCAACACTATGCAAGTTTGGCACCAAGTGCACGAACTCGCAGTGTAGGTACTCGCACCCATCTCCAGTCGCCACTGCTGAGAGCGGTGTTGTACTGAGTACGGATGCATGTGAGAAGGGTAGAGATTGTAAAGACAAGGATTGTATCAAATCGCATGTTAGTCCAGCTGTCAACATGCCTGGTAAGCTATAGTTTCTTCCTTGCGTTTCTTGTGTTTATTTTGTTCCCGCAGGTGCAGAATTCCAAAAACCGCCCGCAACGCACTCACAACCCCATACAGCACCGGCTCACCCTGGTACACCTTCCAGTCCAATTCCCTGCCGTTTCGGTGCTTCCTGCACCCGGCCTAACTGCCCGTACTCGCACCCCTCACGCCCGATCGGCTTTAACCAACAATGTCGCTTTGGTGCTGGATGTACCCGTGCTGGGTGTCCATTCCAACATCCAGAAGGCCGTGTACTGCCGACATCGTTTCATCGTGGCTTATCTACCAATGGGCCGTTGGTCAACGTGCCTAATCCCGAGACGGGTAGCATGGGCGGAAGTGTTCATCGCAGTATGACGTTTAACATCCCGAATAAGGGCGTGGGTGCAGCGGATAACGTGAAGGAGAAGCTGGAAAGGCAAATGAAGGAACTGGAGGCAACCAGGAAGGCCGTTCAAGATGCAGAAGCGGCGGCAGCAGCAGGGAAGAAGAACGAGACCAAGCCTGCCGTACCTATCGTAGCTTGACCCTCATGCAATCCTACCTGTCTCATGCAGGTTCCCGTTCATCTGACTTACGGCGGCTAGAGCTTAGAAGTGGCCCAGATGTACTATATGAACAGCCCCTCCAAAATCGACATGGTCGTCGACGTCGTCTTGGTCTGTTTTCCTCCATTTGTTGTCATCATTTTTCCTACTCTTCGTGTTTTCCTGTCCTTTTGCGCAGATAATAGTGACCAATGGGATTCTTCGGTCCTAACCCTTCGATCGTCCTAAATGAGAACGCTTGACGTTCGTATATGTAGCATTTTTAACGTATTTGCTCAACTGCATTGCTACATGTCCTCTGTTCTTTTTTCTTACATACTTATATATAGTTGTACTAGACTGGGGGTGGGGGACGAAAGTGCGGAATGCTATGTTACTGAGGGGCGGCTGTCTAAAGGAGTCGGAAGTTTCTTCCTGTACTCGTCATGTCGAGCCCCAGTTACATGTTGGAGTATTTCGGCTATACTTAGTCGGCTGTAAGTTTGGACTTGGCTGCTTTTGAGCCTTGAATTGTACTCACTTTCGATCCCTGCTTCAATCGGTAATGCACAAACAGGAATCTCCGGATCTAGTGGAGACACCGATTCTTTCCAAAGTTGTCGTCTACTGATTGATCGACGTCTCAGAAAAGAGGTCACTCGGAAGTTACAGACGACATTCACGTGGGGGTACAACGAAAGAGACGTAACATTATCACATCCATGATGGAGAAACGGGGACACATGGCGTCTTCCTCGGTACGCGTGGATCGTTGCCCGTGTCCAGCGTTCCTCTCCATATCCGGTTCGATTCGTGGGCGTGGAACAATGTTATTTTGCATGCACAATCTTCATAACGAGAAGAAGCTGTGTTTAAAGGTGTCGTTGGAAGATTATGGGCAGGGGTCGGACCAGGAGGTGAAAAAAACAGAGGAAATTGGGTTCCATCGTAGCGGCCTGATCGCGATGCTTAGGCATGTCATTCTGCCTAGTCCAGGGTACATTGTGCTGAAGTGCTTCAGGGCATTCAACGAAGAGAGGAATGGAAAAACGAGTTTGATGTTCGATGCGATAAGAGGTTTTCTCGACGAACAAACCAGTCGCGTGCACACTGGAAATCAGTCACTCTTCGTCACTCTTTCCAAGTTGAAGCGGCCGGTAAAGTATTTCTGGGGTGTGCACGACTTTGTTCGAGGCGCATTATTGGGTACGTTGACTCGGACATGTTATGGTGGAACATTGCCCTGATGAGATGATATGGAAGGTCACGAGTATCTAACGAAGATTGGTTTCATGCATGGCGACATTAGCGAGAACAATATCATGCTGGCCGTTTATCCTTGGGAAGAGAGAGGATACTTGGTCGATTTCGACACTGTCGTCCCGCGGTACGCCCAGGGGGCCACACCCGTTTCGACTGAATGTGACAACCAACCTGCTGAGCAAAGCTCTACAGAAAAAGGCAAGACGCAATTGGACGGGCAGAGAACAGTGGGTTCCTGCGATTCGCACTCTGTTTATTATTTAGCTATTCCAAGTGTACATTGGCCTACACATCGTTTAGTGTCCTTATGAGCCGGAAACACACGTATTTTGATGACTTAGAATCGTTTCTCTACGTGCTGTTCTTGTTCTTGTTCTCATATGCGGGTCCGCTTTCCAAGGAGGAGCTCAAGAATGCCCATGAAAGGGCTTTGTTCAACCTGCTGGCTCTGGACACCTACCACATGTAAGGAGTTGGCCCAAGATATATGAATGCTGGACGTATGGAGACCTGACGGAGGAAGCGTGGAAACACAAAGCGACACATATCTTAAATGGTGTATTGGTGTCCTTCCGCAACCAGGAGCTCTTGGATTGTCTAAAGAATAATTGGCCGGAGGCTTTACATCCATTCATCAGGTTATTGTTAATGAACTCTTTCGGCTTATTCCATCGGTGTTTGCTGGACTCACCAAGATCACGCAGCGAGGTCTCGCATGCGCAGTTCATTAGTGTATTAGACGAGAGGTTGACAGAGGACTTTGCATGGGAGAGCGCATTTTCGAATTGCCCCGATTTCGAAGATATTAAGTTAGTCTCCCAAATCTTATTTACTGCGGGTCATTTTTTCTCATTGAACATTTCCTTTTCTTTGTTCCTTTGTATAAAGATGGGGCAAATGACATTAAGTTGTGTAGATACCATTTTCTTACGAATTGATTCAACTAGGAGGTGAGTCTGGGTCTGGAATAGAGACCTCGTTGCGCTAACATTCACCCTTTTCCCTCGCTCGAGATAGTTCTACATACACTATTCCACTCTGAACATGACGCATGTCGCTTCGATGGGCTTTTAATTCGGCTTCATAACACATGCGTCCGAGAGTTGGTGATAACCTGACGTAAAATCCTAGATAGTAGGCATGCGATGCGATGTTGCACTTGTGGCTTGCGCTACTCTAGTACTGATCGATTTGGTGTTAATGTGCATGAACTGAAGCACTCGGAGAAAAGGCTCACTCGCTTTATCATCTGCAACAGATCTAATTAGCCTCATGCCATTCCTTTTGCCGGCACACGGGTTGAAGAAATATATGCGGTTCATTTGATGAACTCTTGCTCTCAAATACGATGGGGTGAACTAACGCCGTTGCCATCTCTTCGAGGGACTCTTACACTTCTTATTCGTCATTATGTATCCCATTCCCCAGCGGTGCACGATGGTGGTCAAAACAAGAGATTGCGACACAGTCGGCTGTATCCCAATACATGTCGTTGGTTAGTGTAAACATGCACCCTGCAAAGTTCCTCTGCGGTCCTCGATACCGGCATCGTTTGGCAATACTATTCGCTACGCAAGCTGGGTTAACAGTATACAAGGTTGCGGTGCGCTGTGCGACGGATCAGTACTGTTTTACCCTCCTTCTCCATCTTCTCTGCGTAACATAACAATTGGTTCGGGTCATCATCTTGCGTTGAACTAGGTATCACCTCCTTTTGAAGACATGGTTGCTAAATCGCTCGTTTGAGTTGCATAACAAGATCTCTGACCACCTGATTTGTAACTTGCACCTACTTGATGAAGATTATAATTTACGTGGTCCAGTGTACATATCCGCCTGGACCCGATGCAATGTTTATGTAACGCACCCTTCGTGCTCCTATTCTACTCAGTCACGGTCACACCTCTGACTACAGTATATAAAGACGCTGCATTGTTCCTGTACACCATCTTTTTCTGCCCTTTGAATATTGTACGTTTGTTATGCTCTGACTGTTTGAGTATCCCACCCCGTGGTGGTTCCACCTTTTTTTTTTTTTGAGCATTACAGCTTATGCCGCAATAAATCGAATAGCATAAATAAATGGCCTCAAACAGGCTATCGTCGAATGAATGAAAAGATACTGAAGAAGTCAATCGGACCCGCAGCATTCTCCTTCCGATAGAATATTGTCCCGACCGCACATCACGACCGTATACCTAGCGCTGTAATGCCTTACATTCTATTCTATTATTTTAGATGATATGACATTACCCATACCCACAATCCATTTGCAATTGCTGGTAAGACATTACAGGGCTAGGGTTATGGTCGTGATGCAGTATTTGCTCTTGCAAAACCCACTACTTACGTAACGCTTAATTCAATAGATTGTACCACACTCACTGAGGCTCTGATGGAATGGTATCAGAGGGCCAGGGGAATAGAGGAAGATATCAATCAAATAATGGCACTGTAAGCATCTTCATTTCGATTTCGATTTCTAACCCTGCGAGTGTCAATTCTTCCATCAACGTATGAATTCTTCATTTGTGTACTTTTACTACTATTTTATCTCTAAGTTGAACCGGTTTGGATAAAGGTCGCCAAAAAGACGTACAGAATTTATTGTACATACCACGTAGATTGTCTGTAGAGCAGTTGAATTGGCCAGAGTAAGATGATTGCATCAATGCTTCGGAATCATGCCAATCAAAGACTGTTGGATCGTCCTGCTGTGTACGAGATGCGAGAACATAGTAGTTAGATTATCATTTTAGCGAAGGAAGAGTCCGTACCTGGAATAACATTATATTTGCAGAGGCCTGTGATTGTATCGATACATGCTACAATTCCTCATTGACATTGCTCGATAGCAATTACCCCCGAGTTCTAGATCTGTACCATTCCCAAAGTACATCTCTTTGTCGGACGGATTTTGGAGAATGCTAGGGAGATTTATGCATGATGATGGAAAATCATCGTGACGGATATATTTTACAACCCTTTATTGAGAGAATCCAGATGCTTGCAATTGTGTCAGCCCGAGCAAACCGGACTGCTGATTGCCGCCCCATCTCAACAGACCGGGTGGGAATGAGCACGATCATCAATCTAACTCGGATCAAGGCCGACCACTCGAACGCTATCAGGAATATACGCTTGTAGCTGAACAATTCAGCGATTCTAGCCTAAATTCTAAGTCAAACAAAATATAACACTTTAGAATTGTGCGCGTTTCTCGCACGATGCAGCCTATTCCTGGCAACAGCTAACTGGTTCGTATTATTTGCTCTGTGAAGTCGGAGACTTTGGCGTTGGTGATGGGAGCCCAGACGGTAGTAGTAATTGACGGATGGGTTTAAGTGTCTGCCTGACATGTGAAAAAGGATAAGAAATATACACATTGCAAGAACGGTGTGAGAATGGCAGTGGCATTTTTCCTACGAAGTAAAACCTTGAGCAGAGAGGTAAGGGGTAATGCGCGCGAAAATGACTTCAGGATGTCAAATGAACATGTCCGGCGGGTATTCGAGATCATGATGGGTCACTACTTCTTATACTTGGACAAGCTCCTGTGAATGGAGATGAGTCACATGCGATGGTGAGAGAGTCAACCACGTGCTCGGGTGCGATCGAGGAGCATAAAAAACAGCGACGGCACCAAACCCTACCTAGAAAATTTGACTTCCTTTTCCCACTTGATCACTTTTGGGCTACAAAGTATAGAGGAGAGCTGGAAGCTCGTTTATGATTTTCACTCAGAGTACACGCGACGAGTCAGTCAATATCTTCCTTTTTCTTTTTTTCTTTTTCGACGTCTTGACCTGGCGTGCCCAGCTATCTCAGTGATCACGTTTTCTCTCTCCGAAACTATTGAAATCAAGCTAGCGAAGGCCCTCTACCATGTTCGCCAAAGTAATCTCTCGGATCCCAACTACAGCACGCGTTCTTCCCTCGTGGAATAGCCTTGCCCGTGCTGGTCACCCGTCCACACGTCTTTTCTCTACCACACAACTCCGCTCTCGTATAGCACCCACCAACCCTCTACGTGCAATCGCTGCACCAGCTGTTGGCTCATACGCACCAAAGGATGGGGAGCATGTCCTCAACTCTCCCTCTGAGCTTGCCCGGAAATTGTCCGCCAAAGTACTCCCAAAGCTGGATCGCCCAAACGTTAAAAAGGTCGTCGTCGTAGGCAGTGGTGGCCTTTCTATCGGGCAAGCTGGAGAGTTCGATTACTCGGGATCGCAAGCCATGAAGGCTCTCCGCGAAGAAGGTGTCGAAGCTGTATTGATCAATCCAAATATAGCCACATGGCAGACCAGTCATCAACTGGCTTCCGAGGTCTACTTCCTGCCCATCACTGCAGACTATGTCGCATACGTTTTGGAAAAGGAACGGCCAGATGGCATCTTACTCACCTTTGGCGGTCAGAGTGCCCTCAATGTCGGTATCGCTCTTGACAAAATGGGTATCCTTGACCGTCTGGGCGTCAGGGTCCTTGGTACACCCATTAAGACTCTTGAGGTCTCTGAAGATCGTGATCTCTTTGTGCAGGCCCTCAGAGGTTTGTCTTCATCCACTGGCTGGAGTTGGATCCTTGAGTAACCGTTTTTTAGAAATCGACATACCAGTTGCTCAGTCGACGGCTGTCTCCAGTGTCGATGCAGCTCTCGAAGCTGCAGAGGAAATAGGCTACCCTGTGATTCTCCGCTCGGCCTTCACTCTGGGTGGTCTTGGTTCGGGCTTTGCTAATAACCCAGTCGAATTGCGGGACCTCTCCGCAAAGTCCCTTTCGCTTTCCCCTCAAGTTCTTATCGAACGTAGTATGAAAGGCTGGAAGGAACTGGAGTACGAAGTCGTTCGTGATGCTGCTGATAACACCATCATCTGTTGCAACATGGAAAACTTTGATCCGTTGGGAACCCATACTGGTGACTCAATCGTTGTCGCACCCAGCCAAACATTGAACGATGACGAATACCACATGTTGCGAAGCGCCGCGATCAAGGTAATTCGCCATCTTGGCGTCGTGGGAGAGTGCAATATCCAGTATGCTCTTAATCCCGAGTCGAGAGAGTACTGTGTGATCGAGGTCAACGCGCGGTACGTGTCGATATTTTAGTATTTAGCAAACTCTCATGTATTTGGCCAGATTGAGTCGTTCATCTGCTTTGGCATCCAAGGCGACGGGATACCCCCTTGCCTACACTGCAGCCAAGATTGCGCTGGGACACACCCTTCCCGAGTTACCCAATGCCGTCACGAAAACGACCACAGCGTGCTTTGAACCGTCCTTGGATTACATCGTAACCAAGATTCCTAAATGGGATCTCGCAAAATTCAGTAATGAGGTCAACCGCGAAGTTGGTAGTGCTATGAAGAGCGTTGGTGAAGTCATGGCTATCGGCAGGACATTCGAAGAAAGCTTGCAAAAAGCTGTTCGTATGGTTGACCCTAGGTGGCGAGGGTTTGAAGTGGTCGGCGGATTGAAAAAACTGGAGGATCCTGCGGAGTTGAAGCGAGCGCTCATGCGCCCGACCGATATGCGACTTTTCGCGATTGCGTACGCAATGTACAATGAAAAGTACAGCGTACAAGAGATTCACGACTTGACAAAGATCGATAAGGTATTCTAACATATACATCTCGCATCCATTTTGCTAATGATCGTCTCCCCTGCAGTGGTTCTTACACAAGATCGAAAACATCGTCAATACCTCTCGGGCCCTTACTTCGCTCGGCAACCTTTCGGCTATTCCCCCATCCCTCATGCTAACTGCAAAGCGACAAGGGTTTTCTGATTCCCAGATCTCGTCTCTCTTGAGGACTACGGAAGCAGAAGTACGCAACTTCCGTAAAACACAGGACCCGCCCATTACACCTTTCGTGAAACGAATCGACACGTTGGCAGCTGAGTATCCGGCCCATACTAACTACCTCTACACGACTTATAACGCGTCCGCACATGATGTCACTTTCGATGATCATGGTACCATGGTTCTCGGCAGCGGTGTTTACCGTATTGGTAGTAGTGTCGAGTTTGACTGGTGTGCCGTCACCTGTGCACGCAAGCTGCGTGAGATGGGAGAAACGGTGAACCAGGACGGCCAGAGCGTTGGTGGGAAGACGATCATGGTCAACTACAACCCCGAGACCGTCAGTACGGACTTTGACGAAGCGGATCGGTTGTACTTCGAGGAGCTGGGATGGGAGCGTGTCATGGACATTTATGAGCTAGAAGGTGCTAAAGGTATTATCGTTAGCGTCGGAGGTCAGTGATTTCTCCCTTCTTGTGGTACAGGCCGTTTAGAATGCTCTCATTAATAGGTCAATTACCACAAAACATTGCACTTCGCCTCAAGGAAAGCGGTGTCACCGTGTTTGGAACGGATCCCTTGCAGATCGATAATGCGGAAGATCGTCACAAATTCTCGAGCGTTCTTGATTCTGTCGGTGTAGATCAACCTGAGTGGGCTGAGGTCACGTCATTGGAAGCCGCTAAGGAGTTTGCGAACCGCGTCAGGTTAGTTCGGTAACCCGGTTATTGTCAAAGCGGAATCCTGACACACTGTAGCTATCCGGTTCTCGTGCGACCTTCCTACGTTCTCTCTGGGGCCGCGATGAACATTGTCCACGAAGAATCGGCGTTGTCGCACACGCTCACTGCCGCGTCATCGGTTTCTCCCCTCCACCCAGTCGTCATCACTAAGTTCATTACCAACGCTCAAGAGATCGATGTCGACGCCGTCGCTTACAAGGGCCAGCTCCTCGTCCATGCCATCAGTGAACACGTCGAAAATGCCGGTGTTCACTCAGGGGATGCCACACTCGTCTTGCCTCCTTATACGCTGAGCGAGCGGGATCTCAATAGACTAAAAGACATCGCGTCGCGGGTTGCACAAGCGTTTGAGATTTCTGGTCCGTTCAACATGCAAGTAATCAAGAAACCTGCCTCCAAGGCCGGGGAAGAGGATGAACTCAAGGTGATCGAATGTAACCTCCGTGCATCTCGTTCGTTCCCCTTCGTTTCCAAGGTTTTGGGACACAACTTTATCGATACGGCGTCGGCTGCGATAACTGGTGTCGATGTTCCCGACCCTGTGGACTTAATGAAGGAAAAACGAGACTATACAAGTATCAAGGTGGCCCAATTCTCTTGGACGCGGTTGGGAGGCGCCGACCCTTTCCTTGGCGTCGGTATGTGCCCTTCGTAAATTTTTGTCTTCGTCACTCATGCCGCATTTATCAGAAATGGCAAGCACCGGTGAAGTCGCCTCTTTTGGTTCCGACGTCTACGAAGCCTATTGGGCTTCTTTGCTCTCTACGACTGGCTTCAAGCCTCCTCGCCCACGCTCTGGTGTACTCATTGGCGGTTGGCCCAACACTCCCGAGCTTCCTTTCATTGCAAAGACGCTTCACTCGCTCGGCTTCAAGCTCTTTGTCTCCTCGCCTGCTGTCGAAACCGCCTTGCACACGATCCCTCACTTGACCTGCCAGCGCATTCACTTCCCCACGTCGGACAAGCGCCGCCTCCGCGAGGTCTTTGACCAATACGACATTCAGTCGGTCATCAACCTGGCACGGTCACGCGGCAATGGGCGCGAGGACGAAGATTACGTCGCCCGTCGGAACGCGGTTGATTTCGGGTTACCCCTGTTGAACAATGCAAAATGTGCGATGTTGTGGGTCGAGGCGCTAAGACGCAAGATGGGTGAGAATGGCAGGGCGTTGATGGGTTATGAAGAGGGCAGCATGCCGAGCGAGGTCAAGAGTTGGCGCGAGTTTGTTGGGAGGAGAGCATAAATAAAAAAAAAGGATGCGACTACTACGATTGGGCTTGGAGACTTGTGTATCGTATGATTCACTCTTGTGTTTGTTGGGCAGCTGCTTAGAAAAACAGGGATACAACTGTTATAAAATGGCTTAGGAAATGTTTCAACACGGCTTGCGCCTAGTGTCTAAACATTGACTACCCTTACACGGCATGCCATAGGTCGACAGTCCATAGGAAAAAAAAAAAACCCTCCATCGCCGCCAACTTGGCCTCTTCTTTCCAATATTCGAGCACATCCACGATCAAGTTCGAGCGTGCGGCATCGCGACGTTGTGCGAGCGTCTGACTCTGTAGAGCGTGTCAGAAACGAAAGCACTAACCACGAGGGACGTCTTAACCATTTTAGAGTATCCATTCTCCTCACGCTCAAGGAAGTCCCGTCTTTGCCCTTGGGAGTCCACCCATCGTCCAGGTCACTCTGCGCTTACTTCATGCCTGCTTCCCAGTCGTCATAGAGGGGCAAGCCATACCACGAAGCGTGTTGGGAGAACTACTCGATTCTTCCCTTTCCGATAATTGAATACAACCTCAGGATTTGGTCGACCAGTTGAATGTATTCGCTGGACAATTATATTTGAAAGACCACAATTCATACCTCCGGTGGTGCCATTTCCTGGGCATACGGAACCAAGATCTGCAGAAGAATATTGACGCAAGTCGTTTGTTGCCGGCGGAAGATCCCAAGCGCCCTGCGGGAGGCTGTAGCCTAATACGAAGGTGTCCAGAGATCTACCAATTGCCATGGTAATGAAGTTGCTGGCCATTCGTGGCGTCTATCCTTTGCTAAGACATACGGTATTGTAGAGTTTTTCAAGGGGAACAAATGGCAGAGAGACTTCAAGTCATGTCATGGACAAAAATCCGGTTAAGTGCTTCAAGGCCTGGTGTATCAATTTCCACATCTGGGGCTACTGAAGAAGTTAGTACTATGTCACCATCACCTCCCTGATCATCATCGACGCAGGAGCAAAGGAGGGTCATTTCTTCCAGTGACAGACTCTCGACGACTACAGCAACCCATGCGAGTGGCTCAACTTAAGGGATTACCAGTGGTATGTTCCTCATATATTGAGCGATAACAACTTGCAATGGCTAATATGTTTATTCGACAGATTTCCTCATCGTGGATGTGTCCACAGTCTGAACACACGCTATCCTCACGACCTGAGATGTGTTCATCGGGGTTATATGACATGGGTATCCCTGATTCTATCAAGTCTTCAAGTGTCTTTGCTGTTGACCGCACCTTAGCCAGTTTACTCTATTATCTCCCCTTTCCCCTTGCATTGGACACAATCTCAGTGCTGCAGGCTTATTTTCCGTAACTTTGATCATCGATCGATATCTGAGTAGTACAAAATTCCCGCGTTGCGGAAAATCAGCAGACTTATGAGAAAACACGGCCAAAGTGTCGTGGAACGGGGCTACATTCCTGACCAGCCCCTGCCGGCGCCGCAAAGCTACACTGAGAAGCGGGTTACACTCGGCTTGAAGTTACTACTGGAACTTGGACGTCTCTGACTACTGCGACATCTGCATATTTCTTTCTGTTAATTTCGCTCCCAAGAAGACTAGGACCCCCGGCGATCGCAAACAACGATCGAGCAAGAACTTTGTTCTATGAGGAGGCACAGCCATTTACTCCCCAAAAGTATGGTATACGTCTGGAACGAAATTTTGAAAAGAAGGAAAACATAAACAAGGGACGATCGTGTGGGTACCGGAGTCTAAGACAGAATCCTCATCGTAAAGGTGACTGTGTGATTGTCAGTCTGACAACCAGAGGTGTGACGACAGAACGGAACACAACGTGAGTTGGCCGGACACTTAGGAGCATAAAGGGCCGGAAACAACCAAGCCTGTTACGCAGCCGTTAACATCTGAGCTGGGGGAAGCACCGCGACCGGTACCGTTGGCGGTTTTTCCACCTTACCCGGCCCAACAATAACCATCATCCCATTGCTCGGACTCCAATTCACGACAACAAACAATAGCGCTGGTCCAGGTGTGAGCAAATTCGGGTTTGGTGGCACCTGTGACACGTGCAGCACATATGACCCGTCCCGATTGACACCGTGAGTGTTGTTGGGTCGTAAATGTCGCTGCCCCATGTTCGTCGCGTGTGTTGCAAAGCCTCCGCGAGCGAGTACGACGAACGTCTTGGCTGCCGCCATGTTTGCGGACATGCCTGTATGTATATGACATCGCGGGGACGGTCAGGTTGAAGTACAGCCTGCCATAACTCAACGTTGTTGGGATGCCGCTCACCTGCAGGCGCACCTGAGCGGCAAAGTACGGCGGGTAGAAGATCTCGGCAGTGTATATGTTGTTGGATAAACCACGTCGGGCTTGACTTCCAGGTTTGGGTCCGACCCGCAACGAGCATGGATGCATCAGGGGGGAGAATCGCACTCGAGTGGTACATCCGTGAAATGTTGGACGAGCCAAGTCCTACGTTGGACCATCGAGACCCCCTTGGTGCGTTTGGATTGTAGATGGCTGGCTTGCCGATGGTACCTGATGCCAATGACACATAAAAGGCCATTTGGTCAAGCGAGGGTGTGTGGAGCGTTTGACTTGCAAAGCCAGCGGTGCCGTTTGGGGCACCATTGATAGCAAGCAAGGTCCCATCGGGGAGGGTGATGAACTGACCCATAGTGGGTTTCTCGAGCATGTCGTCGTCTTGTTTGTATATGGGCAAAGATCCACCCTGAGGCTCGGGTGTGAGACGCTGACAGTCCGTAGATGCGGGATACATCCAGGTGTTATAAAATGGCCACGAATAGTCCCCATAGTAATCTGCAGGCATGTCTGAACCGCCGCAGAAGAGTAGAGTGGGAGCGTAATTATTGGCCGGGGTGAGTGAGAGCATCGCGACCGCATCAGAGGGGTAAACGCGGGTGACGCCGTTGGGCATTTCAGGGAGGGGCGTCTCAACGTTTTGCTTAGGGTCCAAAAGTACTATATAGACATGATACGCCGTCAGTGGTAAATTTTGAACGCACGGTAGCAGCCACCCACCTGTGGAGAGGTTAGCTTGAAGAAGCATCTTACCAGACAGCGTGAGGTATGTATGGGCGTACGAATTGAGACCAGATGTATTGACCACCAAATCCATGAACTGTGGGGGCCACGACTGGAATAAAACTCGTAGTTGGGTGTCGAAAGTCTACCTTCGTACGCGGGGTCGACGCTGGGTACAAGCCTATGGACCTGTCGCATGGAACAGAAGACGTCCCATGTCGCGTACCACCAAACACTGAACGAAGAGGAAGCTTGATGTTATCTTAAGTCCTTGACTACCATACCAGATCTGCCAAGCGAGATCAACCGGTACAATGGTCCGTATTGCGAACCAGGTGGTTTTAGTGAAGTCTTCCGGTGTTGGTACAGCAGAGGTGATGGTTAGAGGGAAGTCTAACTGTCGTTCCTTTCCCGTGGTGTCTATGTATCCTCAGGGTGGTGCATTCAATCGACGATATTATCCAACTGTGTTCTCGATTCCCCAAACCTGGCGGGAATGGCCATATACCGTATATATGGAAAATGGGGAGTTCTGAATCAAAAGTTTGCTAGGTTGCTTGTGGACGACAGTGACTGAGACCCTTAACAATGCCAAAAACAGTTATCACCCAATGGGATCCTGTCAAGGTGAAGGGCTGGAGCGAATCTGGCCGACTTAGACCGGTGTATTGATAGGCTGAAAAGTCCAATGTATCATAGTAGAGCACGCAAAAGAGAGCACACCAAATAAGTACCGTCAACGCGAAGAGTTGAAGTCGAATCTCAAACCTCAGAGGATGAAGGGGAAAGTTACTGAAAAAAATAGACTCGGTTAGAGTGCCCTGATCATACTTGAAGTTGGAGGGAAAGGCCTAGTCCGAATTCTTCCTTCAAAAATAGCTAGAAGAATTAACTTAGTTTGAAAGGCTCGGGAAGAACAATGTGGAAGATATTATCCTGTGTGTGTTGGTTGCACTTCCTTCATCCAAGCAACCAGAAGGGCCCACTAGCTGTAATAAATTTTTTGTGTTTGATTGGGATAATGCTTGAGTCAGGCCGCTGATCTGCAGATGATTCGCGGCTGAGACCTCAATAAGCTTGTCCCGGTTACAATCCAGGACCACATCAGTACCGAGTTTCCGGGTTGGAAAGTGTCCAGGACAAAATATATTTGGTTAGACCGCCGCGTAGTGTCTGTGAGCCCGGATATCCCTGCAACGCACCAATCAGAAGGCGTGAACCACGACACGTAACCCTCCGTAAGCTGTAAAGCCATAGCTGGCGTAAACGTTCATTTTAGCTGCACGACAGATGCAGTTATAACCGTTCCAGATCAGTTTTCTTCCCGAGACTGACAAGCGACCCTTATGTTCCTTTTCGGGGCGGATGTCGTCCAATCACAACTCTCAAATGCCCTACGAAAGAGTGTCAAGCGGTAACGTCACCATGTTCTTTGCTGAACGGCGTCTTGAAGCTTGACAGATGATAAACATAGCGACATGGGAACTTGAATGAGTAGCCTCAGCCATGTAACTCACCGATCCGACAAAAGTACACAATGTCAACAGATAACACCGGAATGTTCCAAAGAAACCTGGCAAAAAGGCCAGCTTCTCCAATGAAAATAGCTTTGGGAATCTATCAGGTACCACTAACCTGTTTTGACTCGGACATATTGTTTCCAGTTAGTAGCATCTGTTTCTTCTGCAACTTTATCAATTCAAGTCATCGTATTGTCAGCACAGAACAATCCGCTTCATATATTGTTCACATGACTCCAACAAGGCCTATTTGCCTGTGTGGACTCCCCAAGGAACATAGGTAGATCAAATAGAGGAAGCCTGGCAATAATCGTATCTGGCTGCCCATTCAAACCTTGCCCACCTCGTGAGATGCCTCTCCTCGTTGAAGTATCGAAGACTAATACCTGATATTCGGATGGATTTGAGTAGGCGTGCTATACTAGGCTATAGTTGAGTGGATCGGCCTGTAGTACAGGCCGCTGCTACGTTGAATTCATCGTATGCTACATAGAATATAATGGAACTAGTAAGCTATCAACAAGAATATCTACAACCAATTCCAACCAATTCCAACCAATTCCATCCAAATGGCAGTGTACGATCGTCAACAGAGTTTTTTCGTATTTGAATATATTCCCGCCATTTGTTCTCCGACCTATATTGGCATCTCGCTTTTTGGTGGGGTTTAGCTACTTGTGCACACCCGGCGGCACCGTCTCCCATCATCAGGCTAAAGCAGACAACGGGAGAACGAAGATGACCATACACTGCCTCATGTACAGTAGTAGATGTGAAACGATCAAAAAGGCCACGATGTACTAATAATCATCTGCTCCACAGAGCTCTCCGATATCTAGCTCCTGTGTGACATTAGACGCACGTTCACCGTTCTTCCCGCCCGTGAAGTCTCGATCAACTGCGAAACGCGCCATTGTCTCATCATCCAGGGTGCCCTCGAGTGAATCGACGACTAGGCGACCAATATTCGGGAGAAACTGGGAGAAAGAAAATAAACTAAGAGTTAGCATTAGGGTTCTTATGACCCGGCGCAACTAAGCATCCAGCAGCGCCGTCGAAATAAGACGACCTACCTTGAACCCATGTCCACTACCAGATGTAGCCAAGAACAACGCAGGATCTCCCGGAAAAGATCCGATGACCCAATTTCCATCTGGCGAGTCGGTGTACCTACAGTAACTTATGGAGTGAGCCCCTGTAAGTCATAAATATCTGCGGAAAGGAAATTCAAATATAATAAAACAGGGAAGAAATTAAAAAGAGGGGGGTCTTCAACGGTCAGTCTACCTCTATAGTTGTTCCCGAATCGGTTTTGATCACTGGTGACACTGAATGGCGTTTCATCATGATTTGATGTCAAGTGCCTGGACCCTCAGGCCGTCACTGATTAGTACAAGTTCTTTGACGTCGCTACGTTCCAGAAGAGTAAGTACGTACAAATCGCACCCGCGAGCAACCCATCACATGCTTGGTCCATTACACGACACGAAGTTGCAAGAAGATCGCGGAGTGAGAGCGCCAATGAGACCTGTACCGACGGAGGGATCTTATCCTTATCGGCAGTCCCCTCATATCAACGGCATCGTTTTTGTGGGAACTGTTGAAAACCAATGGTCTGGATATAACTCGGTCCTAGTGCAACCGTATGGGAAATTGATGTGGTAACCAAACTAACGCTCTGTGCACCATGACTGGCCTTCCATCACATCTTCTAATAGAAATGAAACCATGTCTCAGATCCGGGTGCAGGAGAGCGCGATGGACATAAACATCGAGTATTCGGTCCCACGTTCCCCAAGGGCGTCAAAAGCTGGCACGATCACCTCGGCAGTTTGGGCGGACTTCGAAATCTAATCATAGGTGGAACGAAGGAAACAAGAACCGAAGAGGAAAGAGAACGAGAAACAAAGCCACCCACCAGCACATCCGTGTCGCAGCCCACGGCTTCTTAGCAAGTTCTGGATATACCTTCCTGAACTGCTCCCTCAACGCCTGTAGTGCAGAACGCGGGACTCGCAGGCCGTCGCCCGAATTAGGATGGCTCGTAATTGTTCGAGGCGTTGATATCTTCCGGACTATATTGCTCCCATTCCGCTCCCGGGAAATCATGTGGGTGTGTCCTGCTGTATGGATGCCAAGTTTGATGACCCCATCCTCGGTTGGCTGACGGTAAAGGAATATGTTATTAGTCGGGGGAATCGGAATCATTGATTAGATACAAGGTAATCAAAGATCAAGGTGAGGTGATGTTAGTTTGACCAAAATGATACAGTCACGGGGTACAGCTAAGGGAAGGAATTATGCCTGAAGAACGAAGCAGATCCGTTGACGTTGCAAGAAAAGAAACGATCGCAAACAAGAGATAGAATAAATTGATCCGATTGAAGGTCCATCGTATGGACTTATTTTGCGCCGTATGAAAGTGAATTGTGCAAAGCCTCCACAAAGCAGTTAGAGGGATGCATTATCAGGCATTGAGAACTCCAACCGCAAAGAAAACACCCCATGGCTCGTGGTACATGACGCGAGAGTGAAAGAATTCGTCGGCAAGGTGAGAAATACATTACCGGACGGATCTCTTCCGTACCCTCCCATCGTCAACAAAACCCGAAGCTTTGACATACCGCGTATCAAGATGCGCGGCTTACGCATGGTGATGCGATAAGAAACGTTTTTATCCGACCACATGCCACAGAGGCATTTCAGAAACGGCGACCGTGCCAAAATAAGAATGAAACAAAACCAAAAAAAAGACATGAAGACATGGAAAAAAAACGATATCCCCGACCAAGCAGCAGGTAAGAGCTTGGTCGTAGTTAATAGCACATAACACCAAGTAGGCTCTCCTGGAAAAGCAATAAAGATGGAGAGGTAATGTAATGTAACTCACTGGAAAAGTGTAGAATCCACTTTCAAAATCCAAGTACACGTAGCATTCTTTGTATCGCTGCCTTTCTTCCTCGTTGAGTTGTATCATTCCGATGCTCTGGCTGCATACCAATCCACATCGCCAGACTATACCAAAGGTCGACAGAACCTACTCACCCGGTTGCCAAGCATTTTGAATCGAGCCCCAGCTCCGGGAACGTCGGTGCAGTCCAGGATCCAATGGAGAGAATAACTCTGTCCGCTGCGAAATAATTACCATCTCTACATCTCACCCCTGTGGTTCTTCCGTTCCTGTCTTTTACGAGCTCGATGACCTCCTGGCTCTCGATCACTTTACCTCCCATCTTTCGCACATGCGAGAGAAGGTTTTTCAGGGCCCGCGTAGCCTCTGCCCAACCTCCTTCAGGGTTGAAGTAGCCACTGTAATTCGTGAATGAACCAATGCACTGTGTATCCGAGTCCCATTCCGAGACAGTGGAGTTCATAGATAAACGAAAAGAGGACAAAATCTTGGCTCGGATGGCCTTAGCGTCCTGGAGGCCTTCGATGGGTGCACCAAGATGTAGATCGTTTTCCCTTAACCTATCATCGAACTTGTCTTTGCCGATATTGATCACGCCGCATCTAATTGCAACATATCATTCAGACACGATAAGGGAAGTTAAAATTGAGTCAGGAAGAAACAAGATGAGTGGGTTGATGCAGCGTGGAATGTAAATCAAAGCGCACTCGTGATAGCAGTCCTGCCACATAGGATGCTTCCATGCTCCAATCGCTTCCCTTGCCAATTTGGTATAAAACACATCACTGTAGCATGACCTGACCACTGTTTCAAGATATCGTTAGGATCTCGTTTCTTTTTGTCAACTAGTCTATCGGTATTAATACCCAACTTTATTGACATCCGTACTCGCGGCGTCTACGGAAGGCAACAACGCCGCGCGGTCAAGAACTGTTATATCCGTGTAACCACGCTGGAGGAGATGAAAAGCAGTGGAAAGACCGAATGCGCCAGCACCAACGATGACAATCCGTGAGACAGCCGCAAACGAGGTGACGGAAGGACTAATTTGAGTGCTCTGAGTGGTCGAACTTGAGAATGACATGTTTCAGAACTTGTGGAGGCTATGCGGACAAGCTGGTAGTATAATAACCAGCGTGATTGTTCAAGATGGCGGTCCGATTTCCGATGGAACTACTCAGCTACTAGGACAGGTAACTTGTCCAACTGCCGGAGTCAACTTAACAGCAGGTCAGTGATTTTCGCAGGAGCTGTGATTGAGGACGCTGCTGTGAAACGACCTCTGCTGCGTGAACTGAGAGAGTTTGAAGGTGCTGCACATTGAACAAACTGGCACAATTTTCATTTACTAGAGTACTAATTACTCGCCTAGCTGCTCTCATTGTTAGCGACTCTCCGCCTAATGTGCTGCTTACGTTACTTTAGACTATGCCAGGACCAGGAAGGACTAGGCTTCGCTGAGTCCTCCTTGCTGCCACCAGTGAGGATGACACCAGTTCGAGTGTCAGTATATACCCACCTACATACATACATTCCAACCAAATGCCTTCTCTTACCCGGCCCGTAGAATCAAAAAATTGTGTATCCGTATATGTGTAGCACCGTCCTCTTCCGAATCATCCCATCTTTGTTTCATCCCATAACGTGAAATCTTCTAGTATTGCAGTCGGTCCATTTCATCCGCAAGCCAAAAACTGCTCTTCGAAACATCCTGCCAGTCACTGCGATCAAGCAACAAATTGGCAGTGTAAGAAAAATATATTAATTGCCACGTCTCGGCACCTGTGCCATTCCCTTACATTCTCAAAAGACTATCTTCCCCTACAAGACCCTATGCGCCACTGAACCGATCTATCAGTTGGCACTAAGTCACCAACATCGGGGTGTTTGCTTGTTTCAAGGGGAAATAGTAACACGACACATATACACAGCACGCCACAGTCACACGTCTCCCCAAAATTTCCCACGCATCAGCCCGTCTTTTCCCGCTTGAAAACGATAACGATGAGACTTTTACAGGCATTCTCCAAGTCGGCATTTACAGACACTGACTTTCTTGGATCTCCCCCGGCTTTTCTGACATTTAGCCCTCGGGAGCGCTGCGAGTCATGTTCAGGATAGTGCCAGTGCATGTCTCATGGACGTGCACAAGTTTTGTCACATTACTCTGATCAAGATCTGTGTCGGATCTTATGCGCGAGGAGGTGTCATTGCAGGGGTATGAACTAGTGCAAAGGATATATCATGCTAGTTGCTCCCTGCATTTTGTCCCACCCGTGGCGGCTTGGATTTGGCCGTTGAACTCTCCGATACAGTTGCAAAATATCACTGCATTGACAGTATTTCTTCTAAGTGTATTGTGTGCCTCTAGTCTCATTATGGACATTTCGCTATGACATCATCGATGTCAGCTAATATATATAGGTTATAGGGATGCTCATCTCCCCTTGAAGGAGACACTTGTATAATGTTCGAATCTCACCTCAGTGGTCGCCATATTTCTCGCGGTGAGCACATGCAGCAATATCAACGTGATGGAACTCCAATCCACATAACACTAGACGACTATTACCGAGATGCCAATTTTGTCTCTGATAGTGAATGCAAACCACCTCGTTCGTCTTCTTTCTCATCAGAGCTCCTGCCTGGGGACCACAACCAACACGATACTGGCCTTCCCGCTACTTCTGCTACTATACTCTCGCATCCAAGCTCACCTATAGTTGCTATGTTATCCGCCCCATACCTCCGAACTCAAGCCTCCGAGTGCGACGATTGCTATGGAGGGTATGACCCTGGCATGGCAGGATGCAACATCGAGCCACTTATATGTCATATGCCTGGTGTACCATCGATGGGTGCAGAGCACGTTTCTATGAATGAGATTGTCTATAATTCCTCTCACTTCCTTGTTCGCTCGCATATTGAAGTTAGCCGTGGTTATGAGCGAGATGACGAAGAATACGATGCCGAAAGCGAGAATAATGCGAATAATGTGCCAGGTCCATCTTCATCACTGCATGCTGCACAACCTGGGCCGTCCATGGGTGAAGGAAGCGGGGCAAACACGGTACCTGAACAAGGCTCCGCAAGAGTGTCGAAACCAAACTCCGACCTGCCTACAGACCCAGACATATCCGGTGTGTCGGACAAATCCTCCGCAAAACCGTCCATCAGATTCCGGATTATTGGTCCGTATGCGTTCCTTCTTTCTCATCCCCGGTTATGAGGATAACTGAGACACTCAATCCGCATGACACAAATAGGCAGAGTTGAGCAGCTAGCTGGGCGGGTGTTCCGCGATCCCGAAATCGAGGCGCGAGGCAAACGGCATATAGTACGTACACGTTTATGTTGAATATACTTATCAATGACGTTAAACGATATGTTTTTTTAGACTGGGCGTCTCTGAAAATCAGTACATCATAACTAAAGTATATTTGTTACGTACATTATACTTTCCTGCATTGTCCGCGTGATTACCGAATATATAGTTAGAACGTGTTGGCTTCAGGCTGGAAGATGGACTGAAAGTATTGGGGTGCCGGCAGGTTTTAAGCATTAATTAATGCTATGTGTACGCTGCATACTGTACCAACCTAAACCTACGGTAAGTCTACGTAGTGCCAACTACAGTCGAACTTGGGAGAGGGCACACAGAGTATGGGTTATGGGTTACTTGGGATACCCCTATTACAGTGTTTCTGCTGTGAACAAAGATTTGCTGCATGAGGGTTCTCGAATACTCAGTTTGAGATTGGGGTTCTCTGTCGGCAGATAGCGGATGTGTGGTCTCATGAAAGCAGAATAGGCCATTATGTAACACAATTTATGGCTCCCGAAACACTGTTTCCGGTGGAGTTGGTTGCAGTGGACATTCCCGGTCATGGTCTGGGCGTACATCGTGGACGTGTGACAGTTCTCTCATGAGTGGATAAAATGCGTCAAACTTGTAGCAGTTTTGTAAGCCAATCCATGCACGTTCTGGCTTGCTTCCTTCGCCTTAATATCCCCAGCGCCTTTCATTACAAAGAGAATTGCAGCTATGAACCATTTACCTTTTGAAAGTAAAACCATCCCAAGAGACCGTCACACTCGATAAATATCATAGCATTTTCATACGTAGTTGTATATAAAGGTAGCCCCGAAAATAATTTTTCAAATGAACGCCGTCACATGAATGCCTCAAATGGTTGTACGGAGAGAATAAATCTCTACAAATCAGATTAGGAAATGAGAACTTGTATGGGGTATTGAGGGTTATGGGGATGAGGGATATGAATTATGACACTTTGTTTGACCAGAAACATCCACTGATCAAAGTGTAAGCTATTTGTCTGAAATAAATAAACAAACGTAGAACTACATGCTTGAACCAGCCATGTGAGTAAGTGGTCTAATACTAATCCGTACGACCTCTTCGTGCTGGCACATCTTTTTTGCGGCGGATGGTCGAGCCTCAATTTGAGAATTGCGCCCTGGTCAACATGTAGAACGTTCCACCTGGACGTAAGGCTGTGTCTGAAGTCTGACTCATTGTCATTATGGGATCGCTCGAGCCTAGACGAAAAACTTGGCAAGGTCTCCATGTGTACGTTTGTGAGCTTCGTGAGCTTCATGAGCGTAAGTTGGCTAATGTGCAGCGTTGTTCTTGACTATGTACTGCCTTACCATGTCGCAAGAATGTGACCTACCGGCTTGCACATGCTGCCTGGGCGCAAGTACCTTGACTCTCAAACTTCCCTCCGTTTGGACGATTCGAATTGTATGCCAGTAAGATGGCTCTTTGGCGATCGAGCTCTGTAGACTCAAGGAATCTAAATAACTCGGAGGAATGCCAACTTCCAAATCTACCTTGCCCCGCGGCCGTCCCTGCCCAGTGCATCGAATTGTTCTGATATCGTCGGACCGTAAAATAGGCATTATTATCGATAACACCATCATGCCTTTGGGCTTTGATAGTGTTCTCTACAGGTGACTCTGCCTCACCATCCCCGGGCCGCTCCCGGTACGAAACCCAATGGTCCGCGGGATGTGCAACGTCAACTTCTCTCACTCATTCAAAAGACACGCTCTATGATATGAATCGTTGTCGACTCTATTGCACGCCGGGTGTGATCCGATCCAATTCGTATCGTGCCCCGTTCCACTGATTAGCGAATGCCAAGGCTCCATCTGACGAACTATATTCAGGGTGTTTGTGGATGGTACTGGGCACAGCCGAGGGGGTTGCAACTTGGTACTTGCACATAAATGCCATAACAGTTGACTCTCCATCCAGTGCATACATATATCCTAGTGCCACTAGTGTACTGTATGAACTAAGTAGCAGGTTGAAGTACGTTAACCCGGCCGCCGTGATACGACAACAACAATGATAAGAGCGCCTGTAAAAAAGGACAAAAGCTGGCCCCATGAGAACCCCGTATGCCACTGTCTGCGTTCCGAGTTTTCACGATCAGTGGAGTTGAATCGGAAGTATCAAACAGGCAGGATGACTGTGACAGCAAGAAAGACAGCCAAGTATGCAACTTGTTCGGCTCAACACAGGTGATCCATCCTACCAGGGTCACAGAAATACATTACAAGAACTGTCTGCGGACGGGAGTCATGGAAAAAATACATTACAACAGGTACTTAGCGATACAAACAGGTATTCGTAATCCGCGCCTACTTGGTGCCCTCAACAGTTGCCACACGGACAGCCATCAACGTTCAACGCCAATGTCCACCAGGATCCAATCTAATCTATTTCGTGCGCGCGTGGTTGGTCATCACATGCCCACCTTTACGCCTCCACGCCTCCACATGCCCGCACCAACACGCCCGCCATCCGGCCATCGCGAATAGCCTCAACAATCATGGTAATCTTATCTCCATGCGTGGTATCGATCGACCCGCCCAACGCCGCAGTCACATCCTCAGACAATGTTCCCTCATCGTGCGTCCCATAGATGCGCCCACAGAGGTTATCTGCGCCGTGCATCCCGATTCCGAGTTCCTCCCGGATGAACTTGTACACGATACGCGTTCGAGGAGAGAGATAGGCCGAGGCGGGCGCACGACCACGTGGCACGATATCAAAGACGGGTTTGGATGTGGTCATAGAGGTCGAGCCGATGCACCCATGACGCACGTCCGCCAACGAGACTCCCATGTATGCACATCGGAGTTCGGTCAAGAGAGCTGCGAGCTTGTTCGTAAGGGTTGTACGGAAGGAAACCACCTTGGCGAGGTCAAGCGAGGAGAGGTCAAGCACTGAGAGCGCTTCAAGGAGTGGCGAAACAGCCTCGCTCGCCACCTTGGCCATCCGGGGCTCTGTATCCATGCCAGTTGTGCGGTCGAGTGCCTCGTAAATCTGGGGTATCACCTTGCGGGCGATCTTGTCCACAAGTTGTTCGGCGCCCGAGAGCAAAAACTCGGTGCGAATAACATCCCGCACGACTTGGGCGGACAATTCCCTCATTTCGACATACATTGCACGCAGGTCGAGAGCTTGGCAGACGATGAACAAGTGCGTAGCTGCAAGCAGCTGAGACACCTCGAGCGCCGTCAGGGTATATCGAGCCGAAATAAGGGCGAGCGAGCTGAGAGGATGTGTTATCAAAGCAAGAAACCTGATATGGAAGTACAATCGCTTACTTGACACTCTGATTGTGCATCTCAGCACTGACATTCGCCACGCCCACGTTCATCCCACCCAGAACATTCAATTCGCCGAGATAGGACGCGGCGTTAATATCTAGGCCTTTGAAGCCGAAATCCAGTGCACTTTCACCACCAGATAGGTTCCCGGGTAAACCTCGATTCATAGCCGGGTTGATTATCTCCGTTAGCTGTACAAACATGAGTTTACCGATCTGGGCAAGTGAGAGTCGAAGGTGATCCATGGCGTTGGTAATAGCCAATGCCTGGAAATTTCCGGCATGATGAATTTTACCTGGTCTGCGTGAGTCGAGCTAAAGATAGGGACAGGATGAAAGCACACCTTCACTGCCAAGCTCACGAGGGGGTTCCACGAGGGGGTTATCGGTCGTCGAGTTGACTTCAATGCGGATAGTTTCTTCGACTTTCTGTACGTCCTCAAACTGAGGGCCAAGCCACTGTGGAGCGGTACGGAGAGAGTAACGATCTTGTCTAAGCACACCCTGATCTTCATCGAGTTTGACTTCAACCTCATGATCCTGAGCAAATTTAGATCCAGAAAGGAGAGACCAGACGATATGGGCCGATTCAATTTGACCAGGATGAGGGCGAGCTTGACCGACAAACGGGTCAAAGGATCCACGAGAGCCGATCATAGCTTCAACAGACAGCGCTGTCAAGACCTGTCAAAGAATAAGATGAAACGTCAGCGGATGCTTTAACGCCACTTACGGCTGAGAGAACGGCGACATCCTTTGAATCATTAACGACAAGGGCTGCCAAACCTGCACTGAAAGCAGTACCATTGAGGATACCAAGGTGCTCCTTGGATGCAAGGGGAAGGGCGGTCGTATTTGTAAGGGAGAGGGCTTTGGTAGCAGTATATGTTGAAGAAGGTGAGAACGAGAAGGTTGATTTGGAAATGAAGAGGGGCTTGGCAAATTCTTCATCGGGAACAGAGGAAGCAGGTGTACTGGGAGATGTGGGGGATACGCCGCCAGATTCTGTGGCGGGGGTAACGGTACCCGAGTTAAAGATAGAAGAGGATAAAGCGGAAACAGAGAAACGGGGCGTGGGAATATTGAGGTGGGGAGGCTGGATAGGGAGAGAAGGCGTAATTGGGGGAGCGAGTAACCATACACGTATGGCAGGGTTGCCAATCAACATTCCAGCGATGTAGGACAAAGAGGAGAGGTCTGCAAGACGATAAGCAAGCCGAAGAGGGAAAAGAGAACCAAGAGACTGACCGCCGCTTGCAGAGATACTCCCGCGGAGGGGCACGACGGGTACGATACCCTTTTCGATGACTTCAACCATCTTTTCGACGAGTTCCCAGCGCACACCAGAGTGGCCCCGAAGGAGGGAGTTGGTGCGGACGAGCATTGCTGCACGAGTCCAGGCTGGGGGCATCGTGGTGGAATGAGTTTGGTCAGACAGAGGCAATTGTGCTACGAAAATGCGTGAGGGGGACAAGCATCGAAGTGAGTGCAAGATCATACAAGAAGGCGAAGCATCGCGAGAGATGGAGGATGGAATTAGCACGCCTCCGTGTTGGTGCTGGAGGAGGGCGGCCCCGAGTGCAATAGGATCGTCCGTGCGGGTGTCTGCGCTACCGCCGAAGCCCGTGGACACGCCGTAAATGGAAATGCCAGCTTCGACCTTTGAAGCAATTACATGGCGAGAAGCGTCATGTGCGGCACGGAGGCGGTCACAGGAGGAGAGACGGAGCGGTGGTGCAGAGGGGGAGGTGGCGGAAGAGGGGACATGACGAGCAATAGCAATGATTTGGGCGAGCGAGAGATCGCTGCCTGTGAGGGTGACGGGTTTACCAGCGCTACGAAGGGGGAATCAGAGCAGGCGAAGAGGAGGAGGAGGGAGACATACAGGTAAGTATCAAGTTCGCGGCGGTGAGCAATGTACTGAGAAAGTAAAGTGGAGGTCATGTTTGTTTGTTGGCTGGGATGACTCGTTGAATGGAGAGAGGATGAGAACGGGGTCGTCTTTTTATCTCTGACCAAATGATCCGCCCACGTGCTGAATTAATTGCACGACCGTCGCTGGTAGAGGAGGCTGTTGTACAAGAAAAAAAAACATGATCTGACGTAGTCTCATCTCAGATCCAGTAGAGATCGTGTTACCATTTTCAGAATACCTATTTCCTCAACCGGTTAAGTTCCGCCAGATCTTAGATGTAACCCCCCAAGTATTGCGACCCCCCAATAACCCCCCTTCTCTTTCTTTGAGAACATAAAGTGTATGGAACGGACCGGCACCTGTTCAAGCGCTCAACGTTGGTATTCACACACAGCTTGGCTAGAGCCATCCTGTCTCCCCCCCCCCACCCCTTATTTCCCTTACCGCCGCCCGCCAGGCGCGGCTGGTGTGAATTTTCCCCTCGTCTCAAAATACC
>JBBPJU010000104.1:0-41776 GCA_038088875.1 Austroboletus festivus | reverse complement strand
TTTTATTATACTTATTATTGTGTCTATATAAGTATTTATAGCCTCTTTCTTTTTGTAACTGCTAAAGTATTGCCATTATTATTACTGATGTGGACTATTATATGCTGGTCCAAATATATAATTATAAGCATGTGCGAAATACACTGTCATAATTTTTTATAGTACAAATCTGTTTTGAAATGTCTTTTATCGCCCTATAAAGCAATAAATTCCCGGCGTGTCATCATATCCGGCCGTGTTTGAGGTGTAACAAGATATCATCATATTACGACATGGGAGTTCTTACGGTACTGCCATTTCCCCAGATTGGCGTTATTGAGGCTGAAGACACGTTATGCATCCATTTGTTGGCGGGTGGAGTATCATACTCTGACACATCGTTTTCATAACTCACTCATCTCTAGGGACCGACATGTGCCTTGTTACTATGCCTGTAGGGGACTTACAGAGGCCCAAGTATTGTGGACAATAAAGTCACTTCCTACTTCGTTGTTCTATATTGGGATACTGTAAAGACTGGACCGCCACGCTTATCTACCAAGCTAAAAGGCAGATATGCTGGGTGCTTAACCTTCAGTACGGTAGTACCACGGACGGTATATATATTAGATACTGGAGCCTGAGCATGCTGGAATGGGACTCAAAGTCGAAGTTGACCCCATATATTTATAGCTGTGTATTACGGCGCAGGCGGGTATAACGGTAGATGTATCTGGGTACGGGTTACGCCTTGCACCCCTAGGAGCGCGGAGGTGATGGTAAGCCTGATACGGTAACCACATACCGCAATAGGAAAACGCTGTGTGGGTCCATGACACCAACCACGCAGAAATCACAGATGCATACAACCAAATAATCCACTTCACGCTTTTGTGTTTCAAACTTCAACTACAGGACATATATGCAATCAGCCACCGCGGTGAGGAGACACCTAGCCCACGCTGCATTTTAGCGGCTAAGCCCATTTAGTTAAAAAGAGGTTTCTCTCATGTAGTATCTCGCAGTGTCTCGCGGGACACAGGCATCAAATCAAACCCTCTTATTGTGCTAGCCTTTAGTGGTACGTAGACAAGTACTTGCACGAAGTTTGCGTAAGGAAATTAATATGGTGGATGGCCAGGCTGTAGACTCATCGCATAAATGAATCGGCCGTATACCTCATTTCCGAACAATCAGACACGTGTTTTATAGCCCTCGTCATGTGCCACACCCTTTGCTCATTTCTAAACGGTCCCTGCTCTAGGAAAGAGCTTCAGATCTTCATTGGCTAGCCGCTTGAAACAGACCTCCACCGTCGTTGACCGTGATGAACGGCTATCATGAAGACATTGAACCCGATCCACTGTATGTGATGATATACTCGACGGAATCACGATTTAACAGCAACTTGCTGACGTGAATACTTCTCAAGTGTAGAATTCCTTGCCCAGCTGTTCAAGGATTTTCCTGATGCACTGCCAGTCTGAACCCATCGCCGATCTTCCACCACTACCAGTATCGTTACCGCCTCCGTTGTCGCTGTTGACATCATTACCACCATTTTTGCCATCCTCACCATCACCTTCACCGACATCGTTGCATTCGCCATCATCTCTGTATTCCGCAACCTCAACGTGGCAACAATTGTCCCCGTATTCACCACCCTCACCACCCTTACTATCGTTGCCATCAGCACCATCAGCATACACTTCTAACCGTTCCCCTTATCGCACTTCCGACTCACCTTCCACCTGCCAATGGCTGACCTCATCCGATTACCCCATGACCTGCGGAGCTCCCCTCTCCATTGACAAGAGAAAGGTCTGTTCCCATTTCCGCAACTTCCAAAAATTTCGCGAAAACGAAAAGGTTCTTATATCATGTCGTTGGAGTGGCTGCTGCGCTTCACCAATGCAGCGCGGGAGCCTGATCAGGCATGTGCTGACTGTGCACCTCGGAATGATGAAGTGGAATTGTGAGCACTGCACTAAGACATTTTCCAGAAGGGGGACGGCGCATCTGTGCGTCCAGGAAAAATGAGGAAGAATATATGATTGTGCTTTTGTTTGTCTTTCCTTTCCTTTCTCTCTTTCTGCTTCAAGATTGACTCGGAGTTTTATACATTTACAACGAAGTTATGAAACATGTAACTAGGAAATGACATGTACATGCCTAGGGCGAACGCGACCAAATGTGTTCGTACGCAGTCGATCATTATTCTTCGCCAAGCCCTAGTTTACATTGAATCCAAGCAAGGTGCTAAACAGTAATCTTAATACTTTCCTTGATTGTTCGTTCTCCGGGCCGTCACAAGTACCTCTCGAGGTCTTTCGCCAATCTCACCAATCTACCACCATCCAAGTTCGCCAAAGCACCCACTTGAGCTGTCGTCAACGAATCCAACACAAACTTGATCCGTCCTGAGACCGCAAAGTCGACAAAACTCGGTTCCTCTCCCAGTGCAAACCTGCTAGTGCCACTGTACAACGTCGTCGTCACTTTGCGACACACGCCACCGATCGCTTCGATGCCCTGCTGTATTCGCTCCTTGCGTCCTTCATGACCCGTGGCGCATGCTTCGGCCAGGGTCGTCCACGCCTCGCCGATCCATGACGCCCGTGTTTGGTGATAATACGCCTTGCTGACAGGATTAAGACGTTCGCTTGCGAGAATGAGAAACACGAGACGGGGGACGAGTTCCCTGGCAGCGTTCGCGGTTATACCCGTACCGTTGGGACCCGCATCCGCAAGTGCTTTTGCCAATTGCGCCGTCCAGAACGAAAACACGTCCCCGATCCCTTCTAGCGCCGCACGCACAGCGGGATTCAACATCGGCGGCGTATCGGGGTATCTGTCATCCAAGTAACTCGCGATCGCAACGGATCGACGATAAACGCGCCCGTGTTGGGGTCCTCGATGGCAGGTAGGGTGTAAGGCGGCTGTGTGATACCCTTGGATTGGAGCAGTCCGATTATGTCGGGTAGCTCGATCCAGACAGTCCTGAACGGCAGATACTTGTATCCGAGCGCCGAGGAACGGGCGCTCAGCCCATTCCAGGAAGTAGCTGTATTCCGATTACAAATCTATTGTACCTTGGAGATGAGTTACAGCGAGTGCATCAGTAACTTTACAAATGTCTAAAGGTGACTAATTGCGACTAAGGTTTTGCTTATCTGGCTTAGTGAGACTTTAGCCATAATAAGCCAGCTAGTCGGGCGTGTAAGGCCACATAAAGTCTCACTAAGCCAGATAAGCAAAACATTAGTCGCAATTAGTCACCTTTAGACATTTGTAAAGTTACTGATGCGATGAGATCAGGCCGTGCACGCCGCAGTTTTTCTATAGTCAGTTCTCTCTGAGCACGCCGAGCATGTCGCGCAGCCGTCCGTGGGCTCACCGGGACACTGCTTGAGCATGTGCTTGCGATGGGTGCGATAGAACCCGTGCCCCTATGCACAGAGAGACATTCTGCTTTAGCAGGCATCGATGTACGCACAGCCACAAAACTGGTGTATGGTGCAAATTCTTTTGCTATGCATGTTTTGGGGGGTGCACCACTTCCGAGTCCACCGAGCGAAGCCGCCTTCTGAACTTGAATGGCTCCATCCTGGACAAGTTTCCTTACAGGAAACGAAATAGTGGCTGCCATAGTCACAGTTGGTGCTAGCGATCTCCGCAGAGGCACTGCTAAAATGCCCCGTGCTCCAAGAGCAGAAGGCATCACAGGTCGGGACGTATCCTTGTCGTCCTTGTTCAGCACGCAAGGAGTAGCGGGTGCATGAGCACCATCACTACAAGATTTGGATGCCAACCCCTGCGCCTTATCTGGTCCATATAGCGCTATATGCGTGTTCTGAACCTCGACAGATTTACCCCCAGCAGACTCGGACACATCAGCCTCATTGCCCGCCTTTGCTCTCGAATCCTCTCGACCGATTCTCCGGCGTTTCAACCGTCGAACCTGGCTACCGTTTTTCACGTCCGCACATGCTTTTATCAGAGGGTTGTCCACGTCACTCGCAACTGAGAGGTTCCTCCGGTGTAGCTGTAGCGCTTGCTGACTATGACTCTACTGTTGGGTCAGAGGATGACCTAATTCCTTGTTGTGAGAGGTATTAGGGAGAACGGCATTATCAAGAGGAGAAAAAGGTTGAGAGCCAGGCCGGACCGCTTCGTTCACCCGTTCGTCCGGCGACGGGCCAGATGCGCGAACGTCGTTAAAGGAAACGAACGGCAACGTACACGGTGACACTAACAGCGTCAGTCGAGAAGGATCCAAGTTGCCATGGTCAGGCAGAGGAATAATCTCCGTGGGGGCCTGTGCGAGCGGAGGCTTCGTTAACGTAAGCAATGGTCGACCCTTTTGATGCTCGATACAACGTCCTTCGCCTTTGTCACCGTACACCAACTGTGTCTCGCGGAGACAAGGGGACAAATTTGGGGTAGGGAGCGCTCCTTGGACCTGTGACTGCGATTCTGATGAAGTCGAACACCAGCTTTTGAATGCATTAGCAGGCTCTCCAATCCTAAATATTTTCTATGTTGTCCTCGCATGTTCGTCCGACCCACCCTCGTCCGACGAGTCGTTTGAATCCTCGGCGCTGCGGGTATATCTCTTTGGCACCCTTGGCGTTATACCCGATGCGGTTGCCAGTCCACTTGGCCCGGCCTCGTTCACATCCATATGTGAAACTTCGTCTGCTTCTCGGCTTATATTATAGACCCATTGACGGGTCCTCTCCAGACTTTCGCGGTTTCCTGTGCCTATCCATGCACTGAGGACTTCCATTTTCTAATCATGGCTGCCCTTTTCACCCCATTGGTCAGCAGCATCACTAGAGCCCATCAAGTTTGAATATGCCGTATTCATATGTTCTTCCCCACCCGTCATAAAGAGCGTGCTTGAGTCGTAATCGAGGGTGGGTCCCAGAGGATGTGCGACACCAAAGTGAGATGTCAGAAGGCAAGGAGGGGCCATGACAGATGTCAGAGAGCCAGATGCTGCTGCCGGTGGAAGACATCCTGAGAATATCCTGGACATTGCACCCCAGCCGACCCCGTTCAACGATGGATCGAAGGTATTGGGTACCACACGGAGGGGACGGAAGTGTGTCACAAAGTTCATCAGCTCTGGAAGAGATGAATGGCGAGACAGGGGAACAAGCTTCGGGTAGCGTAATACGAGCACATATAATTAATGACAATAAAGATTTCGATGCAAGGTTTTGTAACTTACCAACGTGTCCACATTTTCACCTTTTAAGACGCGCCCCCTGAAACTGGCTTGATATTCTTCCCAGCGAGCACAGCTCATGTTGACTGCATTCACAAAGACCACTTTCTTTCCTTCTTTGCTGCGTGGTGCAATATTACCTTTTACTCCATAATCGTATAAAGGGACATCCACAAAGGAGCAACGATCAAATCGTTCACGTGCGTGAAACCGAGTAGAAGCGGCATCACGCGTTCCAAGCGCACATAAAAAGGATCCGAGCCATGAGAATAAATCGAGTGTTTATACCGGTCAAGATGAATCTGTGTTATCGTGAACCGTAAGCGATGCACATACGCGGGTAATTTAAATAAAACGGTCGTGTAAAGCAACATATACCACTCATACGCGCAGCTTTTAGGTATGTCATGCAACATAGAAATGAAATAAAGCACCTTGCAGTGAAACGAGTGCGCGATACGCTTGAGAACGTCTTCATAGCCCCAGGTCCAAGTGTTGATGAAGAAATATGTGCTCGATGGAAATAAGGCTACGAGCTCCACGATGCCTTGGACTGCCCGTTCCTAAGACCACGATGAAATTATCATGAAGGGAACTGTGTGGATAACAGAACAGCATACCTTGCTTGGTAGGATGATGGAGGAAAGTAAGCAGGCTGTATCCAGATAGATGGCTTCGAGCGTCCTTACGAGACCCGTCGCTTCTGCAAGCGTACCCTCTCTGCGGGCAACGGAGATTCTCAAGTCTCCTGGGGAACTAGATATGGTTGCAAAAAATGGTTACGTTGAATGGAAGAAAGAAACCATGGTTCCGCTCGGAGGTCACCCGTGTGAAGGACGGTTCCGCGAGTGCCTTCAATCAAAAACCTGATTGGGAATGCGTCAGAAGCACAAACACGCCACACTTGTGTCAGTAGACAAACATAACAGAACCAGGGCAATGATTTACATCGATAAGGGCAATCGTCACGGCTTCGCTTTCAAGTTAGTAGGTGTGTTGAGTGGTATCGCATGCTATTCCCCGAGGTGGCCTCACAAACTAAATAAATAAATAAAATTTGATCACATACCAAGAGGTCTCTTGAACTCGTGAAGAACCGCTGCCCATTGGGCATCATGTACGGTTCCACCTTGAGATGTACAAACGTCTTCTTTTTCTCCACACGATACTCTTGGTCGTGTAGCGAGCGTTCCGCATACACTTCGTGACGTAGCAACATTTCCTTCGCGTCTGGAGAACATACGACGCGGTAAGCAAACGACTTTGAGGCGAGGCCGAGGATGTGGTCCGAGTGGGTGTGCGTCAAGAGATGAAGAGGCGGTCTGTTGTACGGTGGGGGCAAGTTATCGATGGTGTCTGTAAAGTTGTCGACGCGAACGGGGTATGGAAGTGCAAACGAATGATATGGCGTCCCAGAGGGCATCGAGGACGACAACGCGTACGAGCGAGCACAGGGGTAGAGACTACGTAACAAGGGCAGTTATACGTGGATCGCCACGTGATATTTGCCCTGTCACGCAAGGAATAAATTCGGTCACATTCGCATAATAGCGGCCTGTCGATCGAATCAGGGCCATGTGCGCCTGTGAACCTTGTATTTTGCGTTTCACGGTTGGATCCATCAATGGACACCCTATCCGCTCCCAATTTCTCGAATCAAACTCTGTGATGGAAGGACGTCTGTCCATTCTCTGGGATACATGGATGGGTTGAATAAGGTTTAGGAAATGCTACTTTCCCTTGTACGCTGCTGTCGGCCACTACATCAGGCGGGACATGCGCTCGCAATTGATGAACGTCGTGGGATGTTTCATTATGGAATCCACATACATCGCCTTTGTCCTCACGCTCAGTCGGACCACTTGGCCATTAGGCATACATGCTCCAGCCAATGAGCTTATATGGACATTAGCTTCGGCGGAGAGCATCCATCGACACAAAAAGACAAAGTGATCGAGGAGCTGCCTAAAAATGCAACCCCCCTTGACGAGCAAGTGACATCGGTCGCGTCGTCACTAGGCATGGGAGGTGCAGTATGTTCGTGCTTGCGCGCGCAAGGATGTCTGTGTATTGGATGGCTCCTTTTTCAATTTCAGATGTGTTGAAGATATGCAGTCTCGGACTACACAGGTGAATTGCATCAGGTTAGTGTTCCAAAGCGTTCACGTTGCTCTAGGGATCACACAGCTGATGCAGTTGGAGGTAAATATCTCTATCACTGCTAGAGCCAGCGCATAATTCTCGAATCAAGTAAGGTGCAACAGAGTCCTAGTGAAATTCTCAGTTTGTTGCCATGTTCACGAGAACAAGCAATCTTATCGCTGCAGGTGGTTGTAGGAGATATGATGAGCATTGAAATTTAATTCCTTTATGTTGAAGTCTAATCGATCAGAACAGCAAAACCATTTAACCACTACCATCCGGTCGTCACGGTCGACGCAGCAAAAATAATCCCGATACACACGTGCATCCAAACAATACGGCTTGTAGGAAATACATTTCATTTGCGCGCAGACAAAAACATATGAAGCAAAATGGTCAATTCCGTGCAATCCGGAATAATCATTGTAAGCATTCAAGTTGGAAACAGTAATCCAGTATTGTATTCAGTGCTCCATGGTGTCCAGAAGACGTACGTTGCATGTCCATCCTTTGGACAGCGGCGAGAGTAAAAAAGAAAGAGGGAAATACCAGTATGAAAATTATCCCAAATCATTCGTCATTCATCCCTGACGCACAGGTGCGCTGTACCCTTTCTCGAAAAGGTTTTTGCACATCGCTCACAACACCACTTGGTCAGTCCCAGGTGCACAGTCAGCACGTGCCTGATCAGGCTCCCGCGCTGCATGGGCATAACCCGACAACCACTCCAGTTGCAGGAAATGAGCGCCTTTTCGTTCCCACGGATGTCGTGGAAGTTGCGGAAATGAGAGCAGACCAGTTTTCGGTCTTGGGATAGAGGAGCTCCACAGATCAGAGAATAATTATTCGAGGATCGCCATTGGCAAGTGGAAGGATCCTCGGTGGTCCAATATTGGGGATGCTCCAGTGAATGTGGCAACGATGGTGGTGATGGTGGTGAATATAACGGCGGTGGTAATGTTTGTGGCCACAGCGATGTTGGCGATGGCGGTGGCCATAATGATGACGGTGTTAGTGGCGGCCACAATGGTGAAGATGACGGTGACAAGGATAGTGATGAAGGGGGTGGTGGTGACCAAGATGGCGGTGGGGGTAGTGGCATCGTCGATGGCGGTAGAAAAGATGTGGGTCGTGACGGAGGGACGGTAGTGGGTTCCAAGAGAAAATCGGGAAAGTCTTTCATCAATTGGGCAAGGAACTCGTCACTGCGAAGAAACATATTGCATCAGCGGCCGAGATACACGACAGGATGAGGTCAGGTGATCACTCACAGTGGATCGGGTTCGCCTTCGAGAGTGTTGTACATGGTGGTCGACGATGGCTGGGACGGACAAAGGTTAGTCTCGAGTAGCAGAGTTTCTTCAGAGATAGTCTGTAAAATCTAGAGATGACTCAAGAACGAGGGGTGGTCCAAGTCGATGCCACAGGATTTTAAACTGCACCACTGGAGGCCATGGATCGGCAACGGAGATGTCAAATGAGATCTGAGCTATGCTACCCGATTGCCGAGTGTTCTTGTTCGGTTGCCTTTTTTTGGTGTATCATTCCACATATAGTACGTCAGCGAACCGAGAAAATCCGACACACCTGTTCGGGAAATGCGCCGGCGAGGGCATAGCGAGAGATGAAGTAACAAAAGGGCCCAAGGTGAGCTCAGCTTACAGCAGCACGTTATTCTTTAAGCCTGGACAATTGTTTATGTGATGAGTTGTGAAGTGCGTAGGGTTACAATCGGTGTCCCTTCACCAACGTTTTCGAGTTCGCAAAAGAAGTATAGATCTTTTGAAATCAGATGTATATTGTCAGCACATTTTTGATCCGCCCACGTTAATGTAAGGCTCGTACGGCAAGTCATGGATATGAGCCATTTGAATCGGACAATGCAAAGGATGCTGTACGAACAAATACTTACGTCCAAACGCCCGTAAACTGGAGGCATCCGTCGGCACCCCGGACTGCACCATGGCCAGCCAATGAGCAATATAGCAGAGAACCCGAGCCCGTCGGCAAGAATTCCAATCTGGTTGCGCATGTTTGCAGCGCATTTCTTACATCATGGCGTATACGTGTGCCTCGGTCCCAGATATATTTCTGAATGAAACTGCATGCCTGTCAAATCGATATTCGGGACCGGAAAGGCGATTGATTGTCTGAGGCCCCTGTCAGCATTGTGTAGCTATTAAAAAAGACAACTTCGAGGGTTTCGCCTGAAGTGCGGGTCATAGAATTCACCCCTTTTTCGAGCTCATGATATGGCGTCAAGGTAGTTGTTTTCTGATTTGTATAAGTGGATGGCCCAACAGGAGCTCGTAGTCAGCGTCACGGCCTATTAGGGATACGGGTGGCCATGCCGAAGTCCTCAACCGGTTGCTACCGAACACACTCAGATCTATCGTGGTGGTACATCGCGTAAGCTCAACCTTGGAAAGAAGTTCGCCAGAATTCTCACCATATATGTCATGAGTGTTGCCTGTGACACCACCTGTGTGTCACCAATAACGTTATATATTAGTAACGGTGCAATGCGGTGTCACGCTTGCTAACTAGCAAGGTTTTCTAGTGCTACAGTACTTCAGCAATAACTGCAGCCCTTCAGCAGTTGACTTAGTGGTGGCAAGTGAAAGCGAGATGAGATATAGATAAGGGTGTAAGATAGTTACATAATCATCCCTATCATAATTGTCAGCACATCATCCAATTAATGCATCTGCTGTTATACAACTATGCTGCACCTTATCTCTGCTGCTTTCCTTGATGTCAGGATATCCATGCTTGCTGTCACAGACAACAAGCATGATATCTGCCCCAAATATTAACATTTTTGAATGCAGTTTTCTTTGTATAACATTATGTTATGATTCTTAATCAGGATTACCTTGGTCATCGAAAGGATTTGATAGTGACTATTACAAGCATATACTCAGTCATTGGGCAATGCAACGAGCTGTCATTATAAACTAACCTATCATGAGTGCATACTGTGTTTACAATGAGTAAAGGTTTTATGTGCAATGTGTGTGAAACATACCTCAGTTGTTGGACAATGCAATAAGCTGAGAAAAAGAAGAAGGAAACAAGCGAAAATACTTTTAACAAGAAAAAGAAGAGGATGACCAATCATTCCCAAGATGACTACAAAATTGGTGTTGTAGCTGCCTAATAACGAATAGGTCCAACATATCTCCTCAGCAAGATACCAATAAGAGTCCAAGGCAATGTAAATAAAAAAATTGTACATAGAAGGGGTTTCATCAAAGCATCAGTGATGTTAAGATGAGACAGAACCCACTTCAGTGAAAAAGTTCCCTCTTGAACATGATCACGAACAAAATGGTACCATAGGCAAATTTGGCCCATCCTTGAGTGATTCGTCAAGGTGCTTGCAAAAGAGATTGCCCCCATGTTATCACAATGGATCAGAGAAGGGAGGTCGACTGTTACAATTTCTTTTTACAAGCTCTCTCTTATGTCTTTGTTAACCTTTACTGTGTATTCGACTCTAGCCCTTCATTTCCACTTGGATAATTCTATATGGATAAGTCCAATTCATATTCAGGCTGAGTCATATTCTCTTATTCCTGCTTATTCATTCATACTTTGTAATCGACCCGATTACTCAGCGGTTACTAGTCAATTATGAGTCATTTCCTTATTTTCTGACTCATCGATTATTCATTGATGTTCCATGATATTCCATATGACTCATTCACGGACAGCCTCGTTTCCATTCAAGGCAGTATTCCCACACTGCCTCTCATTCCTCTACACTATATAAGACTGTCCATATGCTGCCTTGTACTTTAGTCTAGTTCTCCCTTACAATCACATCTCTTGTGCTTGTTCCCCCATCAAACTCCTGAGTGTTCTCTTCCACTCAGTCTCCCTGACCCTAGTCTTCATCTTACTCTGAGTGGATGCTCCCTCCTTGAAACTCTTCGAGTATTCACTAGGCGATACTCCGCATCGAACCCTTGACTCTAAGGGCTACACTTGGACCTACCCGGTTCAAGCATAACAAAAGAACTAGACTCTACGATTATGACTAGCTTCGCTCTAAGTCACCCACCATTTCATCCCACAGACACATCAGTTGGCACCTTCGCCAAGAACCTGATCCTGAACCTGAAACCCCAGAACCTTCTGAATCCTTAGAAGAACTACCTTCTGATCCAGACGTTTCAATTCATAATGAACCAGCTGATCTCCCCAAACTTGCTGGACAATTATCGTCCACTCTTGTCATCCCCAGAGCACCTACTCCTCCCAGCCCCACTCCGCAACCTCAAACAGGACGAGTTTTCTTCCCCCCTCTCATATGTTCCATACTGCCTACACCAAGAACCATGTCCTCCACAAAACCTACTGAACTCCATCTGAGAACTTCAGAAGATTATGATGGGACTCTAGCAAAAGCCCTACCTTGGTTAAGGACAGTCCAGCTCTACTTAGCTGTTAATGAGGACCTTTACAACACAGATACAAAGAAAATCGCATATGCCCTGTCATATATGAAGAAGGGAACAGCTCTTACTTGGGCTGCAACATTCAGAGAAACCAAGCTAACTGGGGGTAACTTTACTCTTGGATCCTGGATGACTTTCGAAACATCCTTTAAGGATAGTTTCGATAACAAGGACACTAAAGGAGAAGCATTAGCCTGGTTAGCTAAAACAAGGATCTATTAAAACTGCTCTGGAGGGTATAACCCAACTCTTCAGAATTATATTGCTAATTTCAAAAACAAAGTCGCCACCTCAGGAATAGGCAATGATGACATTCTTATCAACTATTTTGCTTCAGGAATTCCTGTCTCCTTGATGTGACGAATCCATACCATGGAAACCATACCAACCACTATTAAAAGCTGGTACACGAAAGCAGCTCACTTTGCCACTGTCGAAGAAAGAGCCCTCGAAATTGCGAATAGATATAAGAAAGGTAACACCACTTTCACTCCAACGTTCACCCCCAGAACCACCAAAGATCCTAATGCTATGGACGTTGATACCATCACGGTGCCAAAGAAATTGACAGAAGAAGAATGAGAAAGATGTCGAAAGGAAGGATAGTGCTTCAAATGTCGTCAAAAGGGGCACATGACAAAAGACTGTAGGGTTAAATTTGAAAGAAAACCCCCTACAGTACCACCTAAAGATATCAAGGTCATTGAGTCCGGAATAGAAGAAGAAGAACAAGTGGTGGGCAGAGTGGCAATGGATTTTTAAACAGGAGGACGAAAGCAACACATGTACCTCCTCTCTCTAAACCATATACTAGTATTAAAGCTATGCGAATCCCAATCCAACTCCTTCTTGCATCAGACATGGTCAAAGCCATTGCCACTTCTGCCCTGGTAGACTCAGGAGCCCAAATCTCCTGTATAGATTGGGACTTTATTAGAAAACATCACCTCCCCCATCATTGACTCTCTTCCCCTATCGTTATACGAAACGCTGATGCCTCCCTGAACAAGGGAGGGTTGATCAAATTCGCCACCACACTTTTTGTCAACATCAATGGACTTCTCCGACAAACAACCTTCCATATTATGAACTGTGGAAAAGAAAACCTTATACTTGGACTTCCATGGTTAATGGAAACTAATCTGACAATCAATTGGAAAGAAAGGGTTCTTCAAATCGACCAAGAAACAGATCAATCAGCCGAATTTGTAGCCCTACATGAACAAAAGAAACAGGAGAAAGAGGGGCTCTACAATAAATGAAAGAAGCAAGAGATATCGCCAGAACAAATCTCAGTAGACGCTTTAGCTGATGAACATCTCTTCGCGTACCTAAATCGAACTGAAGACGATATCCTATGTGCTCAAATTGCGTTGGGAAGGGATATGTCGCACTTGAAACCCCTCTGATCACTATCTAGAACTATTCTTGCCAACTGACGATTCATTCCTAATCCATCCCTAACCTGTGGAACTCTGATGACCTCCATCCAGCTCGCTATCGATAACAAGAAGAAGGAGGTAGTTCTACCAGATGCCTATTCCACATATAAAGATATCTTCGCTGACAAAGATACTCCACTTCCCCCAAGCCAAGATTGCGATCATGAAATCAACCTCACTGAAGGTTTTGTTCCTAAAATTGGAAAACTATATCCCCTCACTGTAGACGAATGAAAGGCCCAGGATGAATTTTTAGACGAAAATCTGAAATCAGGAAAAATTCACCCTTTTTCCTCCCCACAAGCCACCCCATTTTTCTTTGTAAAAACGAAAGATGGAAAATTATGCCCCATCCAAGATTACAGATACCTCAATGATCATACCATCTGAGACACCTATCCCCTTCCATTGATTTCCGACCTCTTAGACAAGTTAAAAGATGCCAAGATCTTCACTAAATTCGATGTTCGCTGGGGATACAACAATATCCGTATCAAAGAAGGGCATCAATGGAAAGCTGCCTTCATCACACACAGAGGACTTTTCGAACCGGTCGTTATGCCTTTCGGACCAAAAAATGCCCCAGCAACCTTCCAACGGTTTATGAATAAAGAATTCCATGATCTCATTGCTGTAGGGAAAATCGTCATCTATATGAATGATATCCTCATCTTCTCTAAAAACCAACAAGATCACGATGAAACAACCCAACAAGTCCTGCAATGAATGAGAGAATTAAATCTCCATCTACGGTTGCAAAAGTGTCTTTTCAATGTTTCTGAAGTTGATTATCTAGGAATGATTGTCAAGCCAGGTTCCCTTGCAATGGACCCTGTCAAACTTGACGGGATCGCCTCCTGGCCAGTACCAACTAAAGTCAAGGATGTCCGTTCCTTTTTAGGTTTTGCTAACTTTTATCGCCAATTCGTTCCCCACTATTTGGACATAGCTCGACCTCTCCTAGATCTCACAAAAAAGGATCAACAATGGGACTGGTCTCGAGCATGTAACAATGCATTCATGGAACTAAAAAAACACTTTCTCTCTCAGCCAGTTCTCCAATTCCCAAACATCTCTACTCCGTTCACCATTGCTACTGACGCTTCTAAATATGCCACAGGAGGGATTCTACTTCAAACAGATTCCAACGGAGAATGGCACCCCTGCTCCTACCTTTCTCAAACCTTTTCACCAACTGAATGGAATTATGATATTTATGACCGAGAACTCCTTGCAGTCATCCAAGCCCTCAAAGCTTGGAGACATTATCTACTCGGTTCTTCTTTCCCTGTCCAAGTATTCACTGACCATAAGAATTTGTTATATTTTAAACAACCTCAGAACCTTAATCGCCGACAGGCCCGATGGCTCCTTGACCTTGTGGATTATGATTTAAAAATGATCCATGTCCCAGGGTCTCTACTTTCGGGACTGGATGCGCTCTCACACTGTCCTGATAAATGCCCTGACAACTCCTCAGACAACTCCGCCATTACACTACTACCTCCATCTCTTTTTGTCAATCTCGTTGACACAGCCCTATGAACTAATATCACTTCCCTTTCTTCTTCCGACCCTCTGGTCCAACGTACTCTTTCCCATCTCTCCGACACTCCTCTTCCTCTCCATAACTGCCTCTCGGACTGGAAATATGAAGAAAATGTCCTCACCTATCAAAACCGCATCTATGTTCCTCCTCCGCTCCGATGCGACATAGTTGCCCGATGCCATGATCATCCCTCTGCCGGACATCCAGGATTTCTTAAAACCTGCCAACTTGTATCCACCGACTTCTGGTGGCCTGGCCTGGCCTCTTTTGTATGTCACTATGTCACTGGTTGCACTGTCTGTCAGGCCAACAAATCCAACACACACCCGACTACCCCACCCCTCCTTCCCATTAAATCCTCTTGCACCCGCCCATTCCAACAGATTTCCTGTGACCTCATTACCAACCTTCCTTTGTCAGCCGGCTTTGATTCCCTTTTGGTCGTGGTCGACCATGGGCTTACAAAGGGGGTAATTCTATGCCCAACAAAGAAAACAATTACCACAGAAGGGATAGCTAATCTTTTCTTTCACAAAGTGTATAAAAGGTTTGGATTGTACGACAAAATCATCTCTGACAGAGGACCACAATTTGCATCTTCCTTTGCCAAAGAGCTAGGAAAACTACTAAAATACGACCTTGCCTTATCCACTGCTTACCATCCACAGACAGATGGCGAAACAGAGAGAGTTAATCAAGAAATAGAAACTTATCTTCGTATCATCTGTGGTAACCATCCCTCAGATTGGACTAAACACATTTCTACTGCTGAATTTACTCACAATCGTCGCCCCCACTCTGTCACAGGCAAATCCCTGTTCTATTTAATAATGGGTTATGAACCCCTAGCTCTCCCAGTCGTCCTCCCCAATAGCAAAATCCCCACTGTAGAAGAAAGAATCAAGAGGCTTCTTACAGCCCGAGATGAAGCCATTGTAGCCCATGAGTTAGCTAGACAAACTATGGCCACATGCTCAAAAAGGTCTTTCATGCCATTTGCTAAAGGAGATAAGGTTTGGTTGGAAGCTCGCAATTTGAAAAGGAACATAGATAACCCAAAGTTTGCGCCCAAAAGAGAAGGACCTTTTACTATTATCCAGGTGCTATCTCCCATCTCCTATCACCTCTGTCTTCCCAGTACCTGGAAGATCCACCCCGTTTTCCACGCCTCCTTTCTCACCCCTTATCACGAGAATGCCACATACAGAAAGAACTTCCCTAGACCACCTCCGGAGCTAATAGAAGGCGAAGAAGAATATGAAATAGAAAAAATAATACATTATCACGGAACTTTGTCTAACCACTCTTATCTGATCTGATGGAAAGGATACTCTGCCGAAGAAGATTCATGGGTCCCTGAGTAGGATATGAAAAATGCGAAGTCCACCTTAGCAGAATATAAAAACCGTCGCCCTTCCTCTTCATCTCTTTAGCTTCTACCCCCATTGATGCTACCACCTTTCAGAAAATTTTATCCTTGAAATGTCTTCCATCTCTTCAGTCTCCTCTTTCATTGACACTCCTGCCTTGACTCCTACCCATCCTGTTACTCCCCTAGTTACTCTCGAAGCCATTGCTGCAACTGCAGACACCTTAACCACCAGTATGCTTCTCCCTGGCGTGCCTTACCCCCCTATGCACGCCGATCCTATGACCGACTCCCCTCTTGACAATGTTCATCGAGAACAAGTCTATACAGAGATTCTTTGCCACCTGGGACATGCCTTAGCCATCAATGATGTCCTTCACCCCCATTCAGCACTTTATAACCTTTTCTTAGCCCATTTGGGATGCGGAACTTTAGAAACGATGAGTCGCATTATGACATCTAATGCTCATCTCGCCCTGTACTCATCCAAGTTGCGATGAGTCAGCAAGGACATTCAGACCTTCATCGAAGATGCTATGCATCAGCTAGACATGACCCATCTATTAGAACGAATCAATGAAGTCGCCAAGGAAAAAAAAGAGTGTTCCGCCGCCTATTGGGAAGCCACTACTCCGTCAGCCTTCTCCTCTCCTTTAGATCCTCAAGAGCAGGCTCTCTTAGACCGCATAGAAGCATGGTGGTCTGGAGGCGATAATACCCTCCCCTTATCTCCATGACACCCTTGCTACCATAAAGCCTGTTTTTCTTGTCATCGACTTGGACATATTCACATTGAATGTCCATTCTACCAATGCTCGCACTGCCTTAAGTGGTGACCAGGTCATACCATGCATCAGTGTCCTCTTTGTCGACAGACACCTTTTCAGTCATCATCATCGTCTGCATTGTCCACCTCTCATCGTGCCACCACTTGCTTCGTTCTTCCTGTTCCACCTCCCCTGGGCATTCCCTTTCCTTGCTGAAGTATGGGACATGGTCGTCCTAGAAGATCTCCCCCCTGTCCCCATTCTCCTAGTCCTCAGTCAGAAGGATCTCTCATCGATATGTATGATCCTATTGCAGAATCTAACATGACTAGAGACATTTGTGACATTTAGATGGAGACTAAACTGGCTGCTGTGTGCCAGCTCCTCTAAGAGGTTTTCTCACAGTAGCTTCGAGTTTACAAAGGGGGTAATGTTACGATTTCTTTTTACAAGCTCTCTCTTATGTCTTTGTTAACCTTTACTGTGTATTCGACTCTAGCCCTTCATTTCCACTTGGATAATCCTATATGGATAAGTCCAATTCACATTCAGGCTGAGTCATATTCTCTTATTCCTGCTTATTCATTCATACTTTGTAATCGGCCCGATTACTCAGCGGTTACTAGTCAATCATGAGTCATTTCCTTATTTTCTGACTCATTGATTATTCATTGATGTTTCATGATATTCCATATGACTCATTCACGGACAGCCTCGTTTCCATTCAAGGCAGTATTCCCACACTGCCTCTCATTCCTCTATACTATATAAGACTGTCCATATGCTGCCTTGTACCTTAGTCTAGTTCTCCCTTACAATCACATCTCTTATGCTTGTTCCCCCATCAGACTCCTGAGTGTTCTCTTCCACTCAGTCTCCCTGACCCTAGTCTTCATCTTACTCTGAGTGGACGCTCCCTCCTTGAAACTCTTCGAGTATTCACTAGGCAATACTCTGCATCAAACCCTTGACCCTAAGGGCTACACTTGGACCTACCCAGTTCAAGCGTAACATCGACAGTCTGACGAGTGCTTTCAAGGAAGGAATGGATCCATATGCCTTCTGCCATGCAAGGTGTCAAGACAACATACTTAGCTTCCATAGAGGAAAGTGATTATGTATATTGCTTCTTTGACACATGTGCAATGGGCCCCCCATAGTAGTACCATATGTAGCCTCCGATTGAGATGCTGTCTTGAGGCAATGCCATCCAGTCCAAGTCACTATAAGCATGAAGTGAGTAATCTTTTGTGGGGTTCCTGAAATGAACCCACAACCCCCTTGTTCCCTTCAAGTATCTGACTATATGCTTTGCTGCAGCATAATGATGGGATTTGGGGTTGGAGCATTGTTGTGCAAGACATTGAACAGCATGGGCTATATCAGGATGAGTGCAGGTTGCTAGGTAAATGAGTTTCCCAATGATCTTTCTGTAAACCATCTGCAGGTCAGCAACTGTGACGCGATCTACAGGTATAGATCCAAGACACAAAGATATCACCTAAGTTCTAGCTGTCACTCAACAGTAGACAGGAGACTGATAGAAGTCCGGGATGGTTTGGGTAAGTCTTGCTGTGTTCCTCACTTAGGAATGGCAGTTGAACCAAATACCACGTAGATTAAACGTAGATCTAGTTAGGGAATTACTGTACATGGGCAGCACTATTTATAGGGAGGGGGAGAACTACTATGACTGTAAATAGAGATCACAGGAAGGGGGAAGGCTGTCCGTAGGGCGAAGGGTTACAGGAGATAAGCATAGGTGGGGGAGGGAGTGATCGCACCAGTGTAGAGGGTGCGATCTAAAAGAAACTATAGTCTGAAGATAAGAAATAAAGTTCGCACCGAAGTTATGGTAGGGCATGGATGCGATCACATTCATGCCTCATCTGTGGGCCACTCAGGTGGGGGTGCAGTCTCCTCCAATTGGACAGGTGGTGCTTGGACATTCCACCATCCTGGGACTGCATCTCCTAGGGGTTCCTCTCCCCAGGTGGCTTCCTCCGCTTCTCCATTCCAGAATTGATACCTCATATCCAAATTCCCTCTGTAGGCGGCAGTGGAAATGTTGGTGTTGAGCCAGGGGTGATCCCCTTTGTAAGGAAAAGGAGTGGCTCTCCTTGAGTAATCTACCTGATGCATGACAGCAACTATGGGAAACTCCTGGTTGTCTTGTCTGAAAGGTGCTTTCCGATCCATGGGAAGCGACACAGGGTTAGCATCAGCTAGTCCATACTCTGCACATAGATGGTTAATGTAAGATTCCTGATGAATCCACATCTCTTTCATCTCCCTCCTTCATTCAACTTGGATGCCAAGGTAAAGAGTGACATCTCCGAGATCACTGATGCCGAAGCAGTTGGCGATAGTCCCCTTCACCTGATCTAGAAAAAGGTGATTATTGCTTCCAGCTAGCCTGTCGTCTACATGCCAAGCTATGATGCAGATAATCCAGGCCCCTTCTTCCACCTTGTCAAAGATGAAGACTGCCAGATCAACACTGGAACGATGGAAGCCCATTGCCTTAAGAACACTGCAGAGAAGTTCATACCAGTCAAAAGTGGCCTGCTTCAGGCCATATAGTGCCTTGAACAATTTGCAGGCCAGTATGTGTCCATACCATCCTACTTGCTCAAATCCTTGAGGCTGCTTTATATAAATCTCCTCACTAAGTCTTCCATTAAGAAATGCCTGTTTTGAATTGAAGCAGTCAAGTTTCCAGTCAAGTTTAGTGGCTAGGGCAATGAGGATCTTGATGGGTGATTGTTGAGCTACTGGGGCATAAGTGTAATGAAAGTCAAGTCCAGGTACCTGTGAGAACCCTTGTGCAATTAGGCAAGCTTTGAATCACAAACCACCTTTTGGATCTATTGCCTTGAATTCGAAGACCCACCTGTTTCTAATGAGTTTTCTGCCTGGAGGTGGTTCAACTAGCTCTCAAATGCCCATCTCCTGCATCAGCTCTAGCTCCCATTCCATCACTACTTTCCAGTCCTTGCAATCTGGGTGTCGCATGGCCTCTTCATAAGTAGCAGGTGGAATTGCCATATCATAGTCAAGTTGACTCAGATCTCTATGTGTGTCACTGTGAATAGACAAGTGAGACTGTTTGGTGATGATAAAGTTCACCTGAGTAACAGGTGTGGTATCCAGTCCAGGCCTGGGAGTCTCATTATCTGTGTCAGTGAGAGTGCTCAAAGAGGATAGGGAGCTGGAGTCCAAGTCAGCATCCTGGTCCTTGTCCCCAACCACCCCCTCAAACAGTGCAGGAGCATCTTCTCCATTGTGAGCGAGGAGGTGAGCAGACCTGTGAGCCAAAGGAGGTGCAGAGGCAACATGTTACACTAGACAAGCATGACACCTAGTCTGATCCTTTATTGCAGTGCACACTCAATAGTAGTGCAAAGACTAATAGAAATCCTAAGGAGTTCGCTGCAGTGACTCTTTCACACTGAGGAAACTAGACACCACACTTGTAATTGTATAGATCTAGCTGAGGTTTACAAGTACAAATGGCTACCATATTTATAGTGATCTCCTAAGGTATAGTGTTACAATTCATTCCTGGGGCATAGCTGAGTAGCATCTGGACTACTCTTTTCTCCTTGATACCTTTACTTTGACTTACTTGTACTATTTCCTAGATGAGTCTACTTGCATTCTATGTGGATATGCTCTGTTTCTCTGACTCATCTAGTCTCTGTTGCTTCTGCTTACCTGATTACTCTTTGTCACAAACAATCCCTTTGATCCGATTACTCACTGTACCTTTGTCATGGATGAGTCATTCCTTATCTCTTATCTTGGTTCAACCCTTGACTCTTCTGACTCATCCATTCCATTATTGTCTTGCTTTATCTGTTCTTCCTGACTTAGCTCCTGATCTCAGATCACTTTCCATTTTCCTGGCTAAGTCATCACTTCTTTGATATTCCATCATATTCCTGGACATTCTGATGATTCGTCATCCTGACTCATCATCTATACCCTTCACCCTGTTCCCTTTCCTGTACTGCACAGCCGCTTCTTCTGACCCCTATATATAGTGGCTCTTCCTGTACCATAGATCCCCATCTTAGACCTCTCTTCATAATTCTCTATCACCTCTTGTTCATGATCTCTTGATCCTCCTATACTCTCCTACTACTATGAATCTATCATATACCCATATCCTTGCCATCAGCCTGTCTCAGACATCCAACTGTCGCTTCACCAAGAATCCTTGATCTTTGGTGATATCTCTTAATCATCTCTTCCCTGAAACTTCTTCATCCTAGTCATTGGTGATGTCCCTCTGTCATACCTCCATCTGTCCCATCACCAATTCCCCTACCTATTGATGGCTCTCTTCTATTTCGATCCCCTGTCCCCTAGTTGTCCTTTCACCGGTACTCTGGGAATACCTTTACCCCTGACTATTCTATGGTGATATCTCTTGCTCTTCCTTGATTCTTGGTAATGTCCTCCTTGTCACTTGTCTATCACCATTTCCTCCTCTGTTCCCATCTCCTAGAACTTACCTTTGCCCTTCTCTTCCCTCGCCACCTTAGTTCTCTGCATAGGGACATAAGGGCTACACTTGGATCCACCCAGTACAAGTGTAACAAAAGGTCTAAGATCTACGATTGCGACTAGTGTTACCTAGGTCGCCACCCCTGCACCCCCTTCCCGACCAGTACCTGACTCTTGAAGGCTGCCATGCCTTACCATTCATTAACCAACCTCAATGGTCATAATATCCCTACTCCCTCTCATCTGATCCTACCAGATGGCCATTATCCTGATCTAGCGATTACTATATGTGTATGCTAATCAGTACCACCTCCGATTGCACGATCACCTTGATTGTTGCCATCCCCTAGATGGCCTTCCTCTGGACCTTCCTACCACGAACCACCTCTAACATATTATGACCACTACCTGGAAATATTTCGGTAAACCCTTCCTGATTTACTCATTGATATGTCCACTTGCATCCTCAATGCAAATGTGGAGATCCCACACTTACTGACATTAACAGATAACTTGAGCCATTGATTAGCTGTCCCTCCTGGAACCCTGGACCATTCCTGGTCACCTCCTATCCAAACCGACCCTGAATGAGACTAAACTGGCTGCTGTGTGCTTGCTCATCATTCCTTACAACCAACACCCTGATCATTAGCGCATCACTGTGCATTTCCATGGTCCCAACCCTTGTAGCATGATCCTATCCCTGGTCATCGCTACTTCTTAAAAACCTCGACCTTCCCAGATCTGATCACTACCATCCGAATGAACTATCACCACCAGATCCTCTCTCTCTCCTGATCCCCTGAAGTGCGATTGCTGTTGGGTCATACTATCTCCTGACTCTATGTGCTGTGCACAATCTCCTTTGATACTGCTTGTCCTGGCAAAACATGATGGTTCCAGAACATCCTTAGGATGCTGCCACCCTTCTTGACTTCGAGAATATCCAAACAAGTTATCCAGATCCCCTTGAACCCCCATATTCTCCAGCTCCAAAATGGAAACATTATTCTCTGATAATCCTCCCTTGATTTTGAATCAAGTCTTTGACAAAGCATGTAGATCACTATCTGGAATTCTTCAGATGGACCCCACAATAAGTCTCACTTAGAGCTTACATGACAACTTGATTTCCAGATCACTCCTTTTGACCATCCTGACCTCTCAACGAATACTTTCCACTTTATAGAAGGACGATTGATTCATATCCAGTTCTCTTCCTGGATTCTTCTTGAAGCACTGAACCTTCCGCTTTATAGAAGGAAGACCTCTCCATCCAGCTCTCTTTCTGGATTTCCTTGATGCAACTGCTTCCTGCCTTATAGGATGAAGAAATCCCTTATATTCCTTTCTGATCTATCATCTTGATTTTCTAGTTCTCTTCCTAGAAATCTCAAACCATGATGCCACCTGGCATGTTCTTTCCCATTCCCTTGATTTCTTGCTGCTTTCCAGCCTATGATACAGGTCATTAATCAGGAATTTTATTCTCAACTAGATCCCCATGATAAGCCACCTTTTGGCACATGTATACCTGGAAAACTCCTCCGGCATTCTAAATCATGTACCCCCAGCTTATCCCCTCATCCTGGATAAGTACCCTGAGCATTTCCCAACATTCTCTACCATTGACAAACACCCGGAACATCCTCCCTCTTGAATGAAAGATCTGTGTTATCCCAATCCAATTATTCAAGAGTTCTTTCCACCTCGACAAACTTTAATCCAACCATCCTCCCTGAATCCAATCAGTTTTGATCTGGATTTCCTCAAACTGACCCATTAACATCCTGATCAGTTCTCCGACCATAGAAGACAGTAAGCACAGTTCTCGCACCAAAGATAACCACTCCACAACAACAGAATTACTTCTTGTCAACATTCTGCGGTCACCTCTGACCCTACCCCCCTTTTTCTCGACAGTAGGCTTATGCCAAAGATTCTTTTGGTCATTTGAATCCCCACCTTCCCAGTCACTGACCAATGGCCTATGGAAGTATTCTAGTTACCTCTTCCTTTAGATCATCCTGCTTCCTCTTCTTCCGACCCTCCAAGTTGTCACTTGCCTTCTCAGTATACAAGTCATCACCCGATCTATTTTGGCTAGAACTCATGATAAGACCCTTTGGGGCATGTATAGCAACCAGCATGACTTCCCCGATGCCCTCATTTCTGACCCCTCCATCTTCAACTCCTCGATCTGGTCTTCTGACCATCCCCCTGACTTTTCCTCATTCCTCTCATGTAGACCATTATCTGATCTCTATTGGATAGACTCTATGATCAGTCTGGCGATATCCCACTGACATACAAGATGAACATGACCATCTTGCCCTTTAAGTCGCTTTGTCAATCTTCCATGACTTTCTTTCGATTTCTCTGATCCCAGTCATTTCTGTAATGATATGGGTTGTCTTCTACCCCATAACATTCTCTTCCATTGTGTCTTCCTCAATCCAGGTTGCTCTATCTTTCTTTCTCCCCCAAATCCTAGTCACCACATGGTAACCTGGGTTTCCCTCCATCCCAATATCACAACACACTCTTTTGTTATGCTCCTTGATCCCAATTCCTTTCAGATATGGGCCACTGTTCATAACTTCATACTTGATTCCCCAGATATTCATCCCTGACTCCTCCAATAACATACTTTCATCTCGTTGATATCTGTACCTTATCTGGTCCATCCTCAGACATCTAGGTCATTCTGACATCACCATTCTTTCATCCCCTTGAAACCCCAGTGACATTCCTCTGACCCTCTGATCACTCTTGATCTCCTCCACCTCCCTCCATTCTTTTCAATTTTCTGATTACTTCAAAGTCACCTCCTTGAGTCAAATAAAGCCTGGATTCCTGAAGATGCCACCTCTTTATATTCACAATGTTTCAGCCTGAAGATTCTCATTTTGCAGGAGTTGTCAGTATACCATGCTGACTGACCATTGTTTATATGATTAGGATTGGTATTTTCTTTCTTTTGTCACACTGACATGTAGGTCATTACCCGAACACTCTTGTGTCTTGGCTAGAACCCCTGATAAGCCCTTTAGGCATACATGATAATCAGTCCCTTTTGCTTTGATGTTTTCCTGATCTTTGAAACACCCAGATTTACTTTCTAAAGTACTATCACACAACTTTTGTCCCTGTCGAGTTGCGCGTTCTCGACTCCCTCCTTGCAATTTTTCACCTCATCACACTCTCCCCTCCAAATGGTATTTTGATACATCTACCATGCTCCCTGTAATTCTCTCTGATACCTCATTCTGCCTCCCCACCCGACCCCACCTCCACCTTTATCTGGGGGCCTTCCTCTTCCTTTGAAATTTGGTTTTCGGTTGTGGTCGACCTCTGGTCTACTAAGGGGGTAATTTCCCAATTTTACCCTCTGTTCTCACTTTCCTGACCCAATTCATGATTTCACTGATCATTCCTCATCCTCCTGTCCACTCCACTGTTGTCCCACCTGACAAAATACCCTAACTCCCTGACACCCTGATGATAATCCTTGAACTACCCTGAACCACTTTTAACTTGATATTCTCCACCTGGATATCTTACCTCGACACCACAAACACCCAGACCTCAACTACCCAACATCCACCTAACGAAGACAACTGTTAAACCTCCAGTCCCTACTTGATATACTCTGAAACAACCCTGACTCATTCAGGATATACCCATTATCCCTGCTCCATTCCAGTCCTGACACAAATATCAGTAAAACACGATTCTTGTTATCTGCTCCTTTAACACTGGAATTTTCTACTGACCCACTTTCTGCTTGAGGATATAAGCAAACGTGGTAGCCCCACATCTTCCTGTCTCTTCCAGATCATTCTGAACTCTTGGTTCTTGATGGACACACCTGATTCTTTGACTCCAATCCCAGAAAACTTGCCATTCAGACTTCTTGACCTCTGGGATCTCATTTGACATTTTGATAAACAAGTTTATTCTGATATTCCTTCGATTCTCCCGATTTAGATCCTTGAGGAATTTACATTTCAGACTTCCAGTCCTCTTGGATATCTTATCCCACTTCTTGCATCAATGAAGATATGCCCTTGCATCTTTATTTGATATTCTGATCAATTCTCTCAGATTTGTTAATCTTCTGATCTTATCCATTTTCGATCTTCTTTGATTTCCTGACTTCTTGATCTTATCTTCAGACTTCTTTGATCAAGAACTCTCTATTTGAATTTTCAAACTTCCTGAAAACTTCCAGACTCCATTTTAATTTCACAGCCCAGTATAATTCATTCTGGATGTTGAACATTCCACCAGAATTATCCCCTCTTGATTTCCTTGTTCTTCACTTTCATCATGTCCTTTGAACAATGCCCTCCAGAATTGCTTCCCCTCAGTCCCAGTACAGCTCCAGCTCCCCATCACCTCTGACATTCACCCCTCTTGACCTCCTAGAATCCCCTCTTGTATCTGAACCTCTTGATCTTGAACTTGACTCTCCACCTCCTCCATATGGAGTTGAGATTCCTCATTGACCTCACCTCAAGTCTTTTGATCATCCTGTTGCACCAGTCCCCATCCCTCCTCTTGCCCTTTGTCTCACTGATGAACCCATGACACCAGACATCATCACCCATATATCCCAGTACCTCCAAGATCCTGCTCTTGTCTGAGCCTTGAATTCCTTCTGGGATTTATCATTGCCTATGGCTTCCCTCCAGCACGCTTTCATTCAAAGTATCCAAGTCCTTTCTGACCTTGAAGTGCTGAACTCCCAGCAGGCCACTCACCATCTCGCCAGTACTTGCATCTCTGGTATTCTTCATCCATTCTCCCCTGGTCAATGTTTCTATCTCCGGAACATCCACCTAGCTATCACCACCAACCTCATTCGCGCTCTCCATCAGATGGGAGCTCTGGATTTCCTAGAAGATATAGACTTTTTTCTGTGCATCCATATCAAGGAAAGGAACTATCCATTTCTTTTTGCTCACCCTCACCCTTGCTACCCTGACCACTTTATTGGAGATTTCCCTGAAGAGGAGACTTATTCTGTCCCAATCCTACCTGGGCATTGATTGCCTCTGGTGGTATTGTCTTTGCTGGTGCTTCAGATTCTACTAAGGGGGTAATGTTATGATTCATCCCTGGGGCATAGCTGAGTAGCATCTGGACTACTCTTTTCTCCTTGATACCTTTACTTTGACTTACTTGTACTATTTCCTAGATGAGTCTACTTGCATTCTATGTGGATATGCTCTGTTTCTCTGACTCATCTAGTCTCTGTTGCTTCTGCTTACCTGATTCCTCTTTGTCACAGACAATCCCTTTAATTCAATTACTCACTGTACCTTTGTTATGGATAAGTCATTCCTTATCTCTTATCTTGGTTCAACCCTTGATTCTTCTGACTCATCCATTCCATTATTGTCTTGCTTTATCTATTCTTCCTGGCTTAGCTCCTGATCTCAGATCACTTTCCATTTTCCTGGCTAAGTCATCACTTCTTTGATATTCCTTCATATTCCTGGACATTCTGATGATTCATCATTCTGACTCATCATCTATACCCTTCACCCTGTTCCCTTTCCTGTACTGCACAGCCGCTTCTCCTGACCCCTATATATAGTGGCTCTTCCTGTACCATAGATCCCCATCTTAGACCTCCCTTCATAATTCCCTATCATCTCTTGTTCATGATCTCTTGATTCTCCTGTACTCTCCTACTACTATGAATCTATCATATACCCATATTCTTGCCATCTGCCTGTCTCAGACATCCAACTGTCGCTTCACCAAGAATCCTTGATCTTTGGTGATATCTCTTAATCACCTCTTCCCTGAAACTTCTTCATCCTAGTCATTGGTGATGTCCCTCTGTCGTACCTCCATCCGTCCCATCACCAATTCCCCTACCTATTGATGGCTCTCTTCTATTTCGATCCCCCGTACCCTAGTTGTCCTTTCACCGGTACTCTGGGAATACCTTTACCCCTGACTATTCTATGGTGATATCTCTTGCTCTTTCTTGATCCTTGGTGATGTCCTCCTTGTCACTTGTCCATCACCATTCCCTCCTCTGTTCCCATCTCCTAGAACTTACCTTTGCCCTTCTCTTCCCTCGCCATCTTAGTTCTCTGCATAGGGACATAAGGGCTACACTTGGACCCACCCAGTACAAGTGTAACATATAGATCCTATATAGAAGAAAAGAGGCACTGTGGATCAAGATCCACAAATGCTACACCTCACATGAGGCAAGGAAATGAGGTAGTCTGAAGATAAGGTAAATGAAAGAGGGCTGGTGATGCCTGACATACTGGATAGATCAAATAGAAGTATGGAACATGAGGCTTCCATTAGGAAAGCTGAAATGTTGGTACATTAAAAGGATAAGATCGTTGATGGAAGATCTGAAGAGATCAATGACCTAAAGTATCTCCAATACTAAGGTGGAAATAGGAACTTAGCTTTTGGGTATCAAAGAGGAAAAATAAGGGATCCATCATTCGACTTTCAGCCCACTTCTACATCCACTCATCAACCTGAGGCCAGGCTGGTTCCTCTTCCAATGGAGGATCCAGTTCATTGACATCATATCCATTCCCCATCCACAACCAACAAGTGGTGCAGTGGCAGTCCTTCTGATGACCAAGACAATCTCCATCAGAGACCGTAACATTACCTCCGTTGTATGGCTGAAGCCCCAATTCACACCATAGATCCATCCTCATTCTTCGACCCTGGAGATCTGGGGCATTCTGGACATCTATGGGGACCATATCCAGGAGCAGTGAGGTGACAGTGGGGGCAGACGTATGATTGGCAGGCCTTGATGGTGTGGTCTGTTCCCTTGCAGAGTCTGCAGTGAAGGTTGGGATAAGGCTGTCTAGGTACCAGCTGTCAAGCAGGGACTGAAGGGTCAGTGAGTCATTCCTGGAGGGAAGGATGGCGGATTGGGAGGGGGAGTTGGTCTGTTTGGTCAGGATCTAAAGTCTCTCTGGAAGTAGGTGTGACAGAATGAGGATTCTTTCCACTAGGGCCATGGCACAGGAGTGGGGGGACTCAGTTAGGTGAGATAATTGCATTAGCGAAATTCCCAGCACAAGCTCTGACGATGCTTTGATAATATCTTCCAGAGCGATATCCTCAGAGTCTAATAAACTGGGGTTGGTCCTAGAAGATTCGTTTGATGAAATTGACAAGGGGGATTGCTGGAAGCGATCCAATGGTTTGGTTGAAGTTAAGGTGGTGGAGGGTGTCCAGGATGTGTTTGATTGACTCTTCAAGGGCATTGGTAGCATTGTTGGTAAAGTTGGGTGATGTGGCTGCCACATTGTGGACCATAGTGAGGCTTTGGTAGGAGAAGACGGTTGTGAGGAGGGGGGAAGGGAACCATAGATCATTGTGATTGAGGAGGTGTTTGAGAGTATTGGGAGTGTCAAGGAAGAGGTGTTACACTTGTACCAGATAGGTCCAAGTGTAGCCCTTATGTCCCTATACAGAGAAGTAAGGCAGGGAAGGATGGGAAGGGCAAAGGTAAGCTCTAGGAGGTGGCTGAAGAGGAGGAGTGGTGATGGATGAGTGGCAAAGGAGGACATCACCAAGGGTCAAGGGAGAGCAATAGGTACTGCCATAGAACTGCCAGGAGCAAAGATACTTCCAGAGTATCAGTGAAAGGATGGCTAGGTGATGGGCAGTCAGAATAGAAGAGAGCCATCAGCAGGTAGGAGAATTGGTGATGGGATGGATGGAGATACGACAGAGGAACATCACCAATAACTAGGACAAGGAAGGCTTCAGCGAAATGGGGATTAGGAGGGATCGCTGAAGGGTTCAGAGTTTCATTGGAAGTGACCATGGAGTGTCAGGCAGACAACAAGAGATGCAGAACAGATGGTGGATTTATAAGAGTAGAGGATACAGGAGATGTCAAGGGAATATGGACAAGAGGTGATAGGGAATTATGAAGGGAGGTCTAAGATGGGGGTCTACTATACAGAGAGAGCCACCATATATAGGGGTCAGGGGAAGCGGCTGTGTAGTGCAAGAAAGGGAACAGGGTGAAGGGTACTGATGATGAGTCAGAATGATGAGTCATCAGAATGCCCAAGAATGTGGTAGAATATCAAAGAAGTGCTGACTCAGCCAGAAGAATGGAAGATAATTGGAGATCAAGGGCTAAGTCACTGATAAGTGGGGAGAACAGATAAGCCAAAATATAAATGGAATGGATGAGTCAGAAGGGTCAAGGATTGAACCAAGATAAGAGATAAGGAATGACTCATCCATGACAAATACACATGAGATAATTGAATCAAAGAAAGAGTCTATGACAAAGAGGAATCAGGTAAGCATAGATAACAAGAGACTAGATGAGTCAAGGGAAACAAAGCATATCCGCATGGAAGGTAAAGGGCTCATCTAGGAAATGATACAAGTGAGTCATAGTAAAGAGTATCAAGGAAAAGAGTAGTCCAGATGCTACTCAGCTATGCTCTGAGGATAAATCGTAACAAGAGGGCATAGAGTCTGCGATGTTCAGAAATTGGGAGGATATCTATAATATAAATGTCTGAAATGGAAGAAAGGTAAACATTCATATTGATGGAGAATGAAGAAGGGATGACAGAATTGTAAAGATAAGGGTAACTGGTGCAAAGGGATCAATGTGGGTTTGATCGGAGTATGCCACCGTGAAGTCACCAGGGGGAGGTATGGTAAGGGCAGTAAGTGATAGTGCAGAAGAAGGCATGTTCTTCTTTGTGAGTTTGACAGAAATGGACTTATCATCCTGGTTGGAAAATAGAGAGGTGGGAGAATCAGTGAAGTTTGTTTTTCTTTTGTTTATTGAGTTTATGGGAGTTGAGGGTGAAGCGATAGAAGTCTAGTCAAATGGAGGGTTGTTTTTGGTGCATGGTTAGAGGGAGTGAAGGGTTTTATAGTTTTTCAGAATGCTGTCCACATTGGTGAAGTTCTGTTCTGATTCCCAAGTGTTTTCCAAAGAAGGATATCCTTTCCATCAGACTAGATATTGACGGCGAGCAGAGGGACCCCTATGTGTTATAATCTGATCAATCTCATACTCTTCTTTGTTATCTATCTCCATTGGGGGGGGTGAGGTAAATGGAGTTTCATACTCTTCCATTTGAGTAAATGGGGAAAGAAGGGAGGTGTGGAATACATCATGAATTTTCCAGGTAGGTGGTAACTTCAGTTGGTACATAAGTAGGGAAAGAACCTTGAGAATTTCGAAGAGTCCTTCTTATCTTGAAGCAAGCTTTCAGGAGATATATGGGATTTTTAAGTTTTTATTAGATAGCCAAACCTTGTCTCCTATCTTCCAGGGTTTAAAGTTTGATTGGGTTTTCTTCATCATGGTTTGTTGAGATAAGATAAGGGCAGCTTTGGCTTTTTCTCTGGCATTTTCTAAAGTTTTCAGGCAGTTTTCTGCAGTGGGGAGGAAGGTTTTTCCAAGAGGGGGGTAGAAGCATGGTTCATAGCCCATCATAGTGGAGAAAGGGGTTTGTTGAGTGGTGGAGTGAGTGGTGGAATTATGGTGGAATTCTGTGAAAGGAAGAAGATCTGTCCATTTATTGGGTTGGTTGGTGCAAAAGATTCATAAATAGTTTTCCAGTTCTTGGTTTACTTATTCAGTTTCTCTGTTAGTTTGAGGGTGGTATGCGGTGGAGAGGGTGACATCATATTCTAGTAAGTGAGCAAGTTCTCTGGTGAATGCTGAGGTGAATTGTGGGCCTCTGTTGGAGATGCATTTGTTATGGAGTCCAAACCGTTTGAATACATGATGAAAGAAAAGGGATGCTATGCCTTCTGCAGATATGGTTTTGTTAGTTGGGATGAAAATTACCCCTCAAGTAAGACCATGGTTGACCATGACCAGAATACTGTCAGATCCATTACTAAGGGGTAGATCGGTGATGAGGTCCATGGAAATATGCTGGAAGGGTCAGGATGCAGTAGTGGGGATTGGAGAGAGGGGGGGGGGGAGTTGGATGGATGATGACTTTGTTGGCTTGGCAAGTAGGGCATTCTGTGATGAAATGGCGAATGAAAGAAGACATTCCTGGCCACCAGTAGTCTTTGCTAAGTGTTTGAATGGTTTTGTATTGGCCACTGTGGCCTCCAGTGGTGGAATGGTGGAGGGAATGGATGAGGGGATGGCAGGCAGGTTCAGGGATGTAGAGGTGTTTTTGGTAGTATAGTTTTCCATTTTCATAGGACCAATCATGTGGGGAGGAGTGGGGTAGGGAAAGAGTTACCCCATCATCAAGATGTTGTAGGGCTTTTAGTACAAGGGGATCGGATGGGGTAGAGATGGTTATTTTTTCTTGGAGTGCTAGGTCAATTTTTCTGATAAAGAGATCATCAGGTAGGAGTAACAGGTTGGTATTATCATTTTCTGTGGAGGATAGTTCTTTTCTGGATAGTGCATCAGCAGAAGAGAGATCTTTCCTGGGTATGTAATGGAAGGTGAGATTGTAGTCCTGTAAGAATAGTTGCCATATGGCATGTCATCAGGTGAGTTTCCTAGGTTCTTTGAAGTATAGAATATTTTTGTGGTTGGTTAGGATGGTTACTTGATTTTCTGTTCCCTGCAAGTAGTGACACCAGTCCTTCAGGGAATGAATAACCCCAAGGAGTTCTTTGTCATAAATATCGTAGTTTCATTCTGCAGGGGATAGTGTGGATGATCAGTAAGCACAGGGGTGAAGATCTCCATTGCTATCTTTCTGCATGAGAATTCCACCTGTGGTGCCTATTGAGGCATTGGTCATGACATAGAAAGGTTTCTTAGGGTCTGGGATAGATAGGACAGGATGACTGAGGAAATGTTTCTTTAGAGTGAGAAAGGCATCATTTTCTTTATTGGTCCATTGCCAAGTTTGGTTTTTTGTGGTAAGGGGACAAGAGGTCAGCAGATGTCCAAAAAGCCTGGAATAAACTTCCTGTAGAAGTTGCAGAAATCTAAGAATGATCTGGTTTCTTTGACTATGGTGGGAGGAAGCTATCCTTCTATGGCTTCAAGTTTGGTGGGGTCCATGGAGAGTTCATCCTTGGATATGATCATCCCTAAGTAGTCCACTTTTGAGGCGTCAAAGGTGCAATTCTCTAGTTTGAGGTATAGTTTATGTTCCATCATCCTTTATAGGACTAGTTGGGTTCATTCATCCTGTAATGCTTGAGAAGGTAAATGAATAAGGAGATCATCCATGTAGATGATCAGCCATCCTTGGGCAATGTAATTGGCAAAGATATCATCCATTAATGCTTGAAAGGTGGCAGGGGAATTGCACAGTCCAAAGAACATGACTGTTGGTTTAAACAGTCCAAAGAGGGTGATAAAGGCTGCTTTCCATCTGTCTTCTGGTCAGATAAGGATATTATTATACCCCCATCATACATCCATCTTGGTGAACACCTTGGATCCTTTTACTTTATCCACTAGATCTGATATAAGAGGTAGTGGGTAGGCATTCTTGATAGTATGGGAATTAAGGTATTGGTAGTCTTGTAGGATCTGAGCTTTCTGTCCTTTTTATCTACAAAGAAGAAAGGGGATGCTTGGGGGGACTGGGAAGATCAGATTTATCCTGCTGCTAGTTGTTCATTTAGGAATTTCTTGCAAGCTTCACTTTTGGTGGAGTTCAGGGGGTAGTTTTTAGCTCATTTCAGAGTAAATGAGTCATCCAGATCAATTCTGTGGTCATAGGGTCAGGATTGAGGAACTTTGTAGGTAGCTTCTTCAAAAAATACTTTTTCATATTTTTTAAACTTTTCTGGAAGTTTTACTTCTTTCTTTTCTTCGTGGATGGCTAGCTTGATGGATATGGTGGTTTTTCTGATTTCTTCAAAGTCTTCATTGTCTTCATAGTGTTGGATTACTACTTCCTCAGTTGAATGGGTCAGGTCACAGGATAGATATTTAACCAAGTATCTCTGGGGTTCAGTATCATCTTTTCAGGCTGGGGTTTTTCTTTCTGGAATAGAGAGTTGACCAGTGGACCAGTCAATATCTGGGTTGACTTGTTTGAGCCAAGTCATTCCTAGTATGATGTCTGTTTTGCCACATCCTATGATGAGGAAGGTTCTTTTCTCCTTTCTTTTGGCTATTTCTAGTTCTACTGTGGTTTTCTAGCATATTTCTCCTCTGGCGTTCTTGGTTCCATCTGCATTGATAGCATTTCTTGGTTGTTGAAGTCATTCCAAGAGAAGTCCATGTTGTTTAGTGAAGGATAAGTCTATGAAGCAATTGGTGGCTCCACAGTCTACTAGGACTTGGATTTTGATTGTGGTTCTTCTATCGAGATCATGTACAAGAATCACGATTTGGAGTGCATCAGGATCTTTTGATACTAGTACAGATGGAAGTCTAGGGAGTCATGACACGATAGCACACCCCTTTCTTAAAAACCTTTTACTTTGGCAATGTGAGCAATCATTTCTTTAGAGAATGTGGACTGGACTTCCACCTTGGCAACTGTTTCCTCCTTAGCCTCGTCATCTACTTCCATTGGCATATAGTCTTCATTATACACTGTTATGATCCTTGACAAGGATTGTCTTGGTCACAGGAAGGACTGTTTCTGCTCAACATGTTGGTTATGAATGGGGAATGGATATGATGTTGATGAACTGGATCCCCCACTAGAAGAGGAATCTGCCTGGCCACAGGCAGACGAGTGGATGGAATAGTGGGCTGAAAGTTGAGCAATGGACCCCCCATTTCTCCTCTTGATATCCAAAAGCTAAGTTCTCATTTCCACCTTAGTATTGGGGACACTTTCAGTCATTGATCTACTTCAGATCTTCTATCAATGACCTCATCTTTTTATGTACCAACATTTCGGCTCTCCTTATGGAGGCCTCATGTTCTTATCTTCCATTCCACTTTCCTGGTATGTCGGGCATCACCAGACCCTTTTCATTTACCCTATCCCTGGACTACCTTGTTTTCTTGCCTTATGTGAGATATAGCATTTGTAGATCTTGATCTGCAATGCCTCTTTCTTTCCATATATAGAATCTATACCTTAGGGGATCACTATAAATATGGTAGCCTTCTGTACTTGTATCCTCAGCTAGATCTACACAATCATAAGCACAGTATCTAGTTTTCTCAGTGTGAAAGAGTCACTGCAGTGAATTCCCTTAGGATTTCTATTAGTCTTTGCACTACTATTGAGTGTGCACTGCGATAAAGGATCAGACTAGGTGCTACGCTTGTCCAGTGTAACATACACTTGTTTTAATACTCTGAGAAGATCATTTTGATTAACCTTCTTTTTGCTAGTGAGTTTCTTTATGTATTTATCAGCTACTCCAGGTTCTTCTTTGACTTCTTGGACTTTTTCCTAAGGTTTCGCTTGAGATCCTCGGCTATCTTTCTGTTCCTGAGGATGATCTCTGGGATGTTTTTTAGTGGAGCAGCTGATCTTATGGCATATAAAACATCTATTTTCCCTGATATGTTTGGCTTTTTTGACTGGGGTGAGTCTAATGGCATCTATATCCATAGTGTTTGGGTCATGGCTTCTTCCTCCTCCATTTCCTCCACCAGAGTAAGAGAGACAGTTTCCTCGAAGGTCTCTTTCTCTTTTGATTTGTCTCATCCTAGTGAAGGATTTGTCAATCCAGGACTTTAGTGTATCTGGTTCTCCTTGGAATACTATCGGGGAGGAGATATCAAAGTTTAGTCCTTTGATGAATCATTTGCATAGCACTCCTTCACTTTTCTCCTTGGAGTTAGCTGCTTCAAGTTGGAAGTCTTGGATATATTCCTGGAGGTTGGCCATAGTAGATGGTCCTCATTTCATGTGCATTTGAGTTAACTTTCTTCAGCTATCCTTGTGTGATTCTTCTGATACAAATGAGTTTGAGAACTCAATGGTGAAATCTTCCCATTTATATTTTCTCTTTTCTTCTTCATTTTTACTGTTGTAGATGATATACCATCCTTCAGTGTATATTCTTCCTCTCCCTTTACTCATCTTATTTAGGGCAGTTAAGATCTTCTTCTTATCAGTGTCATAGATGTCTTTGTTTAGAGTAAAGAATGTAGTCATGAATAGGATCCACCATTTGGCATCTTCTGCTTTTTCTAAGAAGTCTGCTGGGCATCCAGCTTGGAGTTCTTTTGCAGACATTCTGGGTGATTCTTTTCTGGGTGGTATGGGTATTCTGAGAGTAAAGTCTTCTTTGACTTCTACCTGAATTGGTTCTGGTTATGGGGTGGGTGGTCTGCTCTCGTGAGACTCTGGCTCCCTTCTCAAAGTATCTGCAGATACAGGTGGTAGTTCAACAGGTATAGGAGATGGACTCCTTTGGGTGAAGACAGTCTCGATAGTAGGGATTGGAGGGATGGATTCTGATGCAGAAGGACACCTATGCATTGATTGTCGACTGGTGAGGGGTGGATGAGATGTCCCAGGAGTTCCGCTTCTTCCAAGGATGCGAAGATGTCGAGTAGGAACTGAGGAGTTTCTGATGGCCTCAGTGTGACTGTCTTGTGGGTGGGAGTCTAAGTCGGAGTCCACCGGGATGGTGTATCTTCTGGATGAAATTTTGCCTGTTGGTGGGTACCCTTCTTGGTGATACAAGGGGCGATAGTTCAGCTAGATCTAATGTTATGCTGGACAAGCATGACACCTAGTCTGATCTTTTCTAGCTGAGGTTTACAAGTACAAATGGCTACCATATTTATAGTGATCCCCTAAGGTATAGATCCTATATGGAAGGAAAGAGGCACTGTGAATCAAGATCCACAAATGCTACACCTCACATGAGGCAAGGAAATGAGGTAGTCTGAAGATAAGGTAAATGAAAGAGGGCTGGTGATGCCTGACATACTGGATAGATCAAATGGAAGTATGGAACATGAGGCTTTCATTAGGAAAGCCAAAATGTTGATATATTAAAAGGATAAGATCATTGATGGAAGATCTGAAGAGATCAATGACCTAAAGTATCTCCAATACTAAGGCGAAAATAGGAACTTAGCTTTTGGGTATCAAAGAGGAAAAATAAGGGGTCCATCATTCAACTTTCAGCCCACTTCTACATCCACTTATCAATCTGAGGCCAGGCTGGTTCCTCTTCCAATGGGGGATCCAGTTCATCGACATCATATCCATTCCCCATTCACAACCATCAAGTGGTGCAGTGGCAGTCCTTCCGATGACCAAGACAATCTCCATTGGAGACCATAACACTTCAACTACAAGTAGCATGGCCTCATATAAATCAATCTTGTAAATGTTCTGCTCTTCAGCACTGTCCAGTTCTATGGTCCACAAGCAAAAAGGCCTTTAGGTATAGTGCCTTTGTAGTCCGAATGACTCCAGCATTGCATGGCTGAACATATAATGTCAGATTTGGCTCAAAGTACTTGATATGGACATTTTGAGGGTTATAGTCCATAAAGTGGCCTGAGAAGTTGTCAACAAGCAGGCAAATGTTTCTGCCTGCTTGTTACATTTTGATATTGAGCACTTTAAGCCATCTATTCAACATACAGTATATAAGCATTCAATAGTGGGCTTGAAATATTAAACCAATATATACTCTTCAAAAAGATTACCAGTCATGTGTTGTTGCAGTAATAGAGTCCAAATGATTCAGGTGATGCACTTTTGAAGCAACAGGGCTTTACATACTTCCTAATAAAGAGAATAGGCAATTTTTCAGAGCCATCTGCATTGCATGCAAGTCCCATTGTAATATGAAACTTGTCTTGTTTTTTCCTGCTCATCTGCTTTGTCATGAGATCTCAATCAGGTGAAGCACTGGTTTGCTGGTGGTTTAGATCCATTAGAAACATCAATATAAAATCACTCACAAAGCAAAAAGACTTGTTTCATCAAAATTAAACTGGTCCTTTGGAGAATACTTTGCCAAAATAATTTGCAGGCAATTTCACTCTATTGTAACAGCAGCAAGATTGACTGATGCTGCCTCACCATGCCTTTGATATTCCTGCAAGTTATATGCTTGCTTAAAACTATCAAGCCAGTGGTCACCTATCAGCTGCTCCTCAATAGGAACATTGAACTCTTTTTCAAAAGCTGCACACTTTGCAACAAGCATAGGGCCATTTACAGTTTCTCTTTTCTCCTCCATATGTTTGACCCACAGGAATAATGCACAGTCAACATCAGGACATGTTACTATGCATGGTTGTTTTGTGGACAGTGCATTAGGAAACTCATCAGCACATGCTTCTAAAATTTTCCTATCTTGAATCTTGGGTGAAAGTGTTGACTGATTGAAAATAAGTGTGCCATCAGGGCAGGTTGAGAAATACTTGACAATGGCATCCTGAGACATGTCTGGATAATGATCAATAAAGGCATATACAGTTTTCCAATCATTAAGAGTGATATTTGAGTATTTTGGCAAATTATGAATAATTGGTGAGGTTTTTGATCCATTTTGATTAATCACAGATTTTACCATCTGGGGTTTGTATGGTGCATGACTGGCCTGGGGCTTGCATTTGCCCTCTGATGCACTGAGAGTGTGCTGAGATTCAGATGACATGAAAAAAAAAGGATATGTGAGAGGTTAACACAGTTATGGTTTCCTCAAATGGCAGTCCCAGTCCCTAGTAATGGGCACCTCATAATGCATATCTTACTGAATATCTTATGCATTATGCAATATGCATGGACCTCTCAAATTCCCTGCTGCCCAACTCCAGCAGCACTCAAACCTTATGCATTATGACAATTATGCATGGTGAGGTCATGCATTATGAGAAGTTCTACTGTATATATATTCACACATGATCTATTACAATATTTAATGTGGTAATAAGGGGTACAAACATGTGGCTGCTATATAATCATATGAGGCAATCAACAAAATGTACATATCACACGTGGGGCAGGACTGGAAAAGTCCAGTGACAATTCTTGGATTTATTGTTTAACAGATTATCCCTAAGATCAAAAGTTTATTTAAAACACTTATTTTTAATAGAGTTTAAATACAATAAAATAACATGACAGTATTTCATATTTATTGTGGTGAAGGTAGAACAATAAGCCTAATTAAATAATAATTTTTAAAAAGAAATTGCTTTCACTGCATATTTATAAAACAAAAGTTACATATTCTTCCTATAACCATGCTGCATAATGTTCCAGTTGTTTATTTGGCATCAAATTTTGATTATGAGGTAAATACAGAAGTTGAGTCTGATCACAATATATAGGAAACATCTATACATTACATTTGAACCATCATCTTATTCATATATAGATTTTCAATATATATAGGGATTTAATTATGTGGCCCACTTAGCAGTCTCCTCAGTACCCCAACCACCAGTCTGATTAGTGCACTCATCAAGGGGCACAAGGGCAGTGCAGATCTAAGAACACACTAACAATTGAATCAAGCCCCCAGCTTTCTGCTTTCAAAGCAAGACCAAGCAAGGCAACTACAAACAAGTGAGATGATATGGCCTTTACCATTCTTCAGAACAGTTGCTGTGAGAAACAAAGAAAATGAGAAGTAAGGTTGGGCTGGGAGTATCATAAAATGTACATCTCTAATGGAGATTTGATTGTATTATGATAAATGAGACATGGAGTCTTGCAGCAACTATATTGTCAAAGTGTTCAAGGAGAGGACTGAAGGCAATACAGTCAGAAAGAATAGCTGAGTGGCCACAGGTGATCTGATCAGTGAAGAGTAATTGACAGTTTAAGTTGATTCATAGAAGGACTCTCTCAAGGAAAGATAAACTGTTACACTGGACAAGTGTGACACCTAGTCTGATCCTTTATTGCAGCATGCACTCAATAGTAGCATGAAGACTAATAGAAATCCAATGGATAAGATCATTGCAGTGACTCTTTCACACAGAGGAAACTAGACACCACACTTGTGATTGCATAGATCTAGCTAAGGTAACAAGTACAGACAGCTACCATATTTATATAGATCTCCTAAGGTATAGATTCTATATGGAAAGAGAGAGGCACTGTAGATCGAGATCCACAAATGTTGCACCTCACATGAGGCAAAGAAATGAGGTAGTCCAATGGTAAGGTAAATGAAAGAAGGGTGTTGATGCCTGACATACCAGATAAGGAGAATGGAAGATTGAGTCAAGAGGCCTCCATGAGGAGAGCCAAACTAATGATACATCAATGGAGAGGTCATTGATAGAAGATCTGAAAGAGATCAATAACCTAAATTGTCCCCAATACTATAGTGGAAAGAGAACTCAGCTTTTGGATATCCAAGAAGAGAAATGAATGTCCCCCGAATGACTTTCTGCCTGCCTAGTCTCTCCACTCATCTGCAGCTGGCCAAACTGGTTCCTCCTCCAAGGGAGGATCAAGCTCATCCACATCATATCCATTCCCCATCCATAACCAGCATGTGTCACACATCATGTGGACTACCTGCAGAGGCCCACCCCATTTCCTTCTAAAGGGGATAGGCCATGGCTCAATGCCAACATCTCAACTGTGGCATATGAAGGGAATCTAGACAGGAGACAGCAGTTTTGGAATGGAGAAGCTAAGGGGGCTATCTGGGAAGTGCAGCTTAATCAGGAGGCCCAAGTCCCTGGATGGTGGAACCTCCAGGCACCACCAGCAGCACTAGAGGAGACTGCACCTGTGCCGGAGTGGCCAACAGATCCAGCATGGATGTAAACATCCATGTATGACCTTACCCATATGAGTTCACTCTTCCTTTCTTTTCGGACCACTTTCCATTTCAATCACACTACTTACATCTGTGTGATCTCATCTTCCCTCACCTATGCCACTTCCTGTATTACCCTAGATCCTATGGACAGTCCCCCTCTTCATCCATAACCTCTCTTTATGGTCATGGCAGTTCCCCATTCACTATAAATATGACTGCCTTGTACAGTAGAAACCCTAACTAGATCTACATTTAATCTATATGGTATTTGGTTCCCCTGCCATCCCTGAGTGAGGGCTACAGTCAAAGACTTCTCTAAACATCCTGGACTTCTATCAGTCTCCTGTCTACTGTTGAGTGACAGCTGAATGCCAGATGGATCTCCATGTTCTCAATCTATACCCATAGATTGCATCACAAAAGATCTAGTTGAACTATCATTCACTCCATGTTCTACCAGGAAGAGTCTAGTGGGCCTAAATCCCCACTAGGGAAGATCCATCAAAAATTTTCTCCACTGCTAACCTCCCATCAGAGTGAGAAGAATGCCACGATGAACAACCAAGACAGACCCACATCCCCAATCCACTTAGAAGACTTTGAATCAGAGAAAGCTCTACTTCTCCTAGCTATCATCACAATCCCTGCCCCCATAGCACCAGAACCTATCATTGCCCTTCTCAGAGCCTACCCACATCTCTGACCCTTAACACAGAAACTGTTACTGCCAACAGGAATCCAACTCCTGTCCCACCTAATACAGCTACGTCACAACCAATAGAAGACAATTTCTCCCTGGGGATAGATCCCCCAGTAGAGAGGGAGAGAACCAGAATGAGTGAAAAGCAAGCTGGATTATCAACAGATTTCTCTGGAGAAGGAGAAGATGCAACATGGTGGATCATGACCATGAGCAACTACTTCTCCATGAACAACGATATCTACTGTTACAATCAGAACAAGATCAACACAGCCCTGAACAAAATGAGCAAAGGAAGAGGAAAAACATTCTCTGAGGTATACTTTAATCAGCGAGAAGACAGAGTAATCAAAGATACTATGAGTTGGAAAACCTTCAAGGAAAGGTTCCTCGAAGCCTTCTCATCTGAGGAGGTCCACTTGGACCACAGGAGGAAGTTAGCTGCTGTTACAGAACGATGGAGGTGCTCCCCTACTCCATATCCCGAGGCGCTAGACGCGCTGTCTTTTTCTTTTTCCTCAGGACATTTCACAGACTCGCAGGATGACTTCACTAGCTCCCTAGCTTGGGGAGATTCTTTAGACGTCTGGTCAGCTTCACCCCCACTGCCAGACAACCAGGAGAACGTCCCACCCGGGGACAAGGAGTGGTTTACCTGGGATGCCCAGGAGTTGTACGATTATGTAAGGAGGCGCGAGAATATGTTTCCCTTTAACTCTGAATAGGAGTTTCCTTTTATTTATTTTCGCTGATCCATTTTGGATATCCTCGATCTATTCCACAGTTACGGTCAGTTACCTAACCACCCTTCCTGCTCCACACAGCATCCGCCAGTTTAGGTATTATCTTCCTTCTCACCCGATAGATCTCGTATATCCTATTTAGATCCTTTAGGTAATTCTCTCACACCTGTGGGAGGATTCCCATGCACTGCCCTTCCCCTTTTCCATAGGCAGTGCA
>JBBPJU010000103.1:0-41909 GCA_038088875.1 Austroboletus festivus | reverse complement strand
CTGGATGGATTAAAACATATAAAGCTATCTACATTGTTCTAATAATCAATGCCCTCAATCAGTATTTTTTTTGAAGAGTTTAGAGTTTGTTTTCGTGTTGTGTATGGGTTTGTTTAAAGTGCCGGTGCTGTTTAAAGTGCCGGTGAATGACTGTATGAGCTCTGGGCTTGCGGATCACACACGTGCCTACACAGATCGTTCAGAATATAGAATAAAGATGATTGGGTTGGAACTCTGTACGTAACTTTCTGGCGCCAGGGACACTACTGGTTCGCGTGGTGCAACTTTGAGGGTCGGGGGGGATGATCAAAACTGTAGAACGCGGTATTCGATGCACAAAAAAAGTTCGATTGCCTCTGCGAGCTGGCTATGAGTTTACTAACATGGCAAATAACGTCTGTCGTCTGTTATTATCGATCCATCAAGCCATACCTGCAATTGCCATGAGCATAACGGTATAATGAATATTGATAGCATTTATTTTGAGGTCGTTCATTACCAGGTGCTCTTCTCTGCTGAGACTGAGACTGATCCCCACCATTCAAAGGGGATTCATCTCCCACCCACATTTAATTCCATGTCTAACCTTCTCGCCAACTCTCTATCGGCCTCTTCCATTCTCCTCATTCTTTCTTCTCGCCTTTTTCGTTCCAACTCTTCTTCATGAGCTTGTTCACGTCTCGCGACCTCCATATCTGCCTCTTCTTGTCGTCTCCTTGCTTGCGTGGCTCTTTCTTCTCGTTCAGCCTCCTCTTGCGCTTGTTGAACGAGTAAAAGATTTGCTTCTTCTTGTCTCTGTCGTTCTGCCTCCTCAGCTTTCATCTGAGCACGCGCAAATGCAGCATCAGCAGCCTCTTGTTCAGCACGCGCTTTGATGCGAGCCAACTCCTCTTGCCATTTCCTTTCAGCCTCCGCTTCCTCAACGCGCCTACGGCGGATCTGTTCGGCAACCTTGTGCTGGCGCTCTGCTTCTTCACGTTCGCGTTGCATCCGCTCTGCTTCCTGCTTCCTGCGTTCATCTTCCTCCCGCCTTTCGCGCTCTTCCTCTTGTCTCCTGCGTTCGTCCCCTTCCCTTCTTCTACGCTCTTCCTCCCCCGTTGTACGCTCTTCTCTTTTTCTATGTTCTTCTTCTCGCACCTTACACTCTTCTTCCTTTCTGAGTCCCTGCTCTATTCCCCTCTTTCGCTCTTCCTCTTGTTTCCTATATTCTTGTCTCCTCTGCCTTTCTTGCTCTTTGTTCCTGTGTTCCACTTCTTGCTGCTTCAACCCTTCTTCCTTTTGTCTCTTCAACTCTTCATCATCAGATTCATGCTGTTTTCGATCTTGCTCTGCCGTCGGCTGCTTACCCGTTTTGTCATGTACTCCTTGCTCCCTGGGCCCCTCTGGCTGTCCCTCCCTGATAGCTCTCCCGCTTTGTTCTTCAGTCGCCTGCTTTTTTGCTGCATCTTCCAGAAGCTCTCCCGCTTCCTCCCATATCATAGTTGCAGTCTCACTTACATTCCCTTCTTCATTCACTTGTCTCTGGCCGACGGATTCCTCTGCGCTGGAAACAGATGCAATATTTGGAGTAGCTTGGGGGAATGACGTAACAGTCGATGACTGACATGAGGGAGCAAGAGGGACAGTCGGTGACATGGACATGGGTGGAGAATTCGGTACCTGGTTTGATGCAGGTGGTGGAACCATGGCTTGCGAGCGCTGCGCAACAGAGGCAGGAACTGACCGGTCACCTCCAACATGGTTATACAACGACTGGAGTGGGGGCGGGGGTGGGGGAGGTGAGAAATATGACTGACGTTGGTGAGGTGTCGGAGCCGCGTATGGCCGAGGTGTCTGCAACTGAACAGATGACGGAGGTGGAGGTGGAGGTGGAGGTGGAGGTGGAGGAATTGCGAAATGCGATTGCGGAGGTTGTTGAGACTGGAGGTGTGCGAGTGAGGGGGGGCTACTGAAGGCGGTAAAAAGCGTGAACTTACGGTTTGAGAGTACAAAGACGGCTGTTGTGCGGCAGCGGGTAGCTGACTGATTGGCAAATGATCTGAGTATTTGTGCTGTTGGTATACGTGTGAAATTTGAGGATGCGGAGTCTGAGAATAGAGAGGGTGCTGATAAGGATACTGAGGTTGGGATGAAGTAGTTGGCACAGATTGCTGCTGCTGTGGCGGCAAATAAGGTTGATAAGGAGAATACTGCAGTTGCGGTGGGCTCGTCGGCTGTGGATCTTGGGATTGGATACTGTGCATTTGAGGGTACATTGAAGGCGGGGACAGAGGCTGTGGTGCCAGAGGTCCACTCGAATATTGATTGAGCTGCGGCGAAGGCGAGGTACCTACGTTGTAGAGTTGATGAGGCTGTCTACTGGAAGGTAGAATAGTATGTGGAGATTGAAGAGACATCGGATGTTGGGACGAAGAGTGTGCTTGTGGGTGGCCTTGAGTTGGAGCAGGTACATAAGCCTGCGAGTTTGGTTGCACGTAACCATCATAGTTGAAAGTACCATAATCTGCTGCCGTATCAATGCTTTGGGGTTCAAATCTCTGAGAATGCCCTAGTGCAGATAACGGGGTAGCAAACATCGTGGGTATATCATCTCCAACAGGCTCTTCCACAATTACAGAAGGAACTAAAGCAGTTCTCGTCCCCGTAGTGGACGCTGCATCAAAAGAATAAGATTGCGTCTCAGCCTGGGGCCGAAGTGGAGGTGGAAGTGAGGCTGCGTGAGGCGCGGGTGTATTTCCCAGAGTCCTTTTGTGAGATCGATCAGTAGGTACCTCAGGAGGATGACCCATGCCTGTCACCCAGTTTTGCTGTTGTGGTGGCATGGTCCACGGGCTGCCCTTACCTCCTGGATGGAGGGCGGCAGGGAGTCCCAACTTCTTTCCAGTACCTGGTTCGTCATGATCACGAGCCAAAGGCGGCGAGTCATCCCTAGTCGCGGCAACCGTCGAAGTAGTACCTCCATTTGATTGTGTTTGCCTGGATGTCGGAGAGTTGGTGCCGTGGGCGGGGATCAACGATGATGGTATTTGGCTGCTACCAGCGGGAAGTGGTTGGCTCTGCTTTCTCTCTCTAGGGGTGGGGAACGAGACCGTAGGTGTGGTAAATGGGGCTAATTGTTGTCCTTGAGTAGAATATGCGGCAGGACGGGCGAGCCTATCGGATGGATTGAGCTTTGAAGGACGACGCGTCAAAAGCGGAGGAAAGTTTGCGTAAAAAGTCATCTCGAGATAAACTTCGCCTCTAGGGCCCGCCGAAGTCTCCAGAGGGACCCAATCTACAGACATGGACACAAGCCTCGTCAGGTGCGACAAAATATCTGACTGAGATATTTATCACATACCATCGAATTCGCCTGATTTGAGCGTTTCTTCGATATCTACTGTGCCCTTACCCAGAAGGACATCTTCTCCTCGTTGCTCTTCCTTGTAACAAGAGACTTCCAAGGCCCTGTTGATTTTGTCTTTGCCTTCATCCGCGAGAATTGGAAATCGCAGCTCGTCGTCCCAGACTGGATGTTGGCCGCCCTTGGGGTCGACTTTGGTTCGTTTCTTCAGACTGGAGAGGGATGCTTGAACGTAAGGATCTTGTTTATAAAACGAGGGCTGGTGAAGGTGTCGAGCTTTCAACACAACAACAACGAGCGTGCCAATCTCTTTCTTCTGGGACATCAAGAATCAAAACGTGTGAGAGATGGACTGCGTAGGTACCAGGACTTTAATCTGAGTCAGTGGTTGCCGGATTGATCCTCGGGGCAGTGAACAAAATGCTGTGAACTCTGTCAAACATCAGTGGCAGCGTGAACCACTGAGGGATCGTTGAGGAGTGGAAGGACTTACCTGGCGGTTGCTAGTACGGTATCACTAGTTACCCTTGCTGAGTCATCAGATCTAAGCGAGCAAGCCTGCGCTCCTGTGAGTATGTAACTAATTAATTAATATCTTTCGTGCGTCCCAGCTAAATGTGCTATCAATTCAGCCTCGTCACTGCAGGGATCTCCCATGCATCATGCTGCTCAATAGATAAATACCCTCTTTCGACGGTGATCGCTCTGAATGATCGAAAGATGGGCGCACTCCTGACCACGACAGCGGGGCCTCGCTAGAGGTCAAACGACAAGCGAACTCCTCAGACTTGTGCGCATGATGGCTCACTATTTGGACGAATTCTCGATCCTTTCCCCGGCTTCTCATTTCTCGTCGAAATGCCAAGTGGGGTGGCCAGATTCTATCAGTCCAACACGACGGTGACGAGCGACTCGACAATTCCGCCCCCCATCGACTCAATCGGGTTGGCTCCCGAGAGACAATGAAAAGCCAAGCTCTCAGTGCCTCGGTGGTGAGCATTGAGAAATGCACCATGGATAGAAAGCTTGATCACCAATTCCAATGCGGGTCTAACAAGCAGGACACACCTCTCGGAGAAGGAAAACGGTCCCTATACAAAAGTGCCCCAACTTGAGTAAGACATGCACCCCTCTGAATCGAATAGACATGCTTTATATTACTATACACCTGTACATGGTACTATTTTCGTGACTTACTGCAACAGTACTGGTGATTGCAGTATCTCGTTGCATGTTCAAACATTAACCCTAATGTTTTTTTCTGATGCAAGTAAAGTATTGTTTAGGGACGTATAGTAAATGGTCACTTGGTCACGGAGACTCGCCAGGATTGCTATCGGGAATATGCTTCTCTTAACTTACGCAGCGCAGCCTGGAGCAATACTTAGCTTTCCCCTATGACCAATATGTGATTCCTTATCTTACCTGATAACTTTTCATCAAAGGTTGGATTTCACTCTGAGGCACCTTCATCCTCTTCACGTTTTGTAGATGGTCATGTTCTTTCAACATTGCTTTAAAGTATCGTGCCTACAAAAAGTTCACTCTCATGTCTCTAACTACGTTATTTCGTCACTTACCTCTTGCTCTTCTACTAGTGTCCACGCATCGCCGCCCCGTCCAGCGCGCGCAGTCCGCCCTACACGGTGAACATATTTCCTCATGTCAACTGGCGTATCGTAGTTGATCACATGGGAAACATGACTGATATCGATCCCTCTTGAGATCAAATCAGAACAAATCAAGCTAGCGATTGGCGCAGTGAGACCACTATCACACCACCGGTAGTACGCAGCTTACACGTGGACCTCCTGGGTTTTGAATTTCCCAAGTACTGCCTTTCGTTCACCTGGGACCAAGTCGCTCGAATACGCGCAAACCGTAATGCATGTATGCTCTGGCGTTCTTAGCTGCTCGAAGCACTCGAGCAAGAAAACAAGACGAGTCGTTGATTCCGATGATTTGGTGAAAACCAATGCATTGCGAACATTTTGGTTGTGGAGAAGGTGAAGCAACATAAGTGGCTTTTGCGATGGTTCGCAAACAACCATATGTTCCTAAACTCACAAAGATCAACCTGACACAAGCATTGGGTAAGCGCCAGACTCACCGTCAGGGCAGTTGGCATGGCAAATCGCTCAGAAATAAGATGTGACGGAGCACCTACTGATCCACCTTCAGCTCGTCCCTGAACGATGAAATACTTCGGATCCCGCAGACTAAGAGATGCAAGTTTGCCAGGATCTCGGGTGAGCGTTGCGGAGAACAATAGTTTTTGGCATGAAGTGCCTTTTCGCTCTTCAACGTCGACATGACAATATCCGCAATGTTCAACATCAAGGCAAGCAGGCGAAAGAGAATCGTCGCTCAATGGAAAATATACATCTTCTGACGGAAAATCGCTTGCTGATGAAATACTCTTCAAAGGTTTCCAATAAATAGCAGCAAGCACTTGTGCTAGCCAATTTTGGAACGATTGAGAAAGCAAGCGGTCGGCTTCATCAATGACCTGAGACTGTCTTGAGAACACGAATGGAAACTATTGGCTTACTCCTACCAGAAAGCGAAGATGTTGCAATGAAAAATTGGGTGTTTCATTGAGATGATCAATTAACCGCCCGGGTGTACATATCAGGATATCCACTTTACTAGAACCTCCCAGCAAACTGCGGAAGCGAAAGATGTCGTTCAGTATATCCAAATAACAACGCAAACTTACGTGGAATCAGTCTCGGAGACCAGTTGTGCTTGTTCGTGAGCAAATGAGTGTTGGCCTGTAGCAGTACCAATCTAGCAAGTAAATTAGAAAGGGAATGATCACGACACCAAAATATGTTGTACTTTTAAACCACGTCCCTTACCAACGACCTCGAATGTTTCTTTGACTTGCGTGACGAGGTCTCGAGTGGGCAAAACAATCAAGGCGCGTAACCGGGTGACAATTCTATTTGATAACATCTAGCGCATCACGAACGTCAGCAATTGGAATCCGGCGTAATGATAATCATCGTATACTTGCCTCTAGTATGGGAAGAACATATGCGAGTGTTTTCCCACTACCAGTTGGAGCTGAAACGCATACGTCATGAAAAGAAGAATATGGAGTGTACAGTGACTGGTTGTCGCGGATGAGGAAAGATAGGAGAGTAGTCTGTACTACACGTTAGGTCATCAGCTCAGGAAGCCGGAGTTCGTATGATTTGCCCCTGACCAGCAAAAAGTTCGGTGATACCAAGGTCAAGCAAGCGTCTTCGTGTCCTCAGACTGAGCCAAGTGACATCGTCCTGATCAGCTATCGAAAGAGGTGCTACCGCAGTAGGGTCAATAGTTGTTGCATATATCAATGCCTTATCAATGCCTTGCATAGCAAGCACAGATTTGGGTGGTGCACTGGGCAACGTGGGTGAAGGAAACGATAGTAGTGTGCTTGTTGGGACTGTTGGAGGTCTCTGGGCAGGAGTCCTATTATTCCTTGCGCCGCATATTTCCCCAGGATCGCCAACTTTTGCACCTATTCTCTCTCCGACGACCCTTCGCCTTTTCTTGGGCGGTCGAATGGTCTGTCCCGAGGGACTTGCCCTCTCTTCGCCCAGCTCATCGCCGTTTGTTTCATCCGCAATCGCTTCTTCATTACTATGACTCTCCTCTTCCCCTTCAGACCCCGAAGCTTGTTGCGGACCATTCCCATTGCGAGGCGCGGAAGCCTTTTGTGCCTTTCTTCGGATTTTTTTACGCTTCAGATACCTGGCCTTTGCCTTGGTCTTTGCCTTGGTCATTTTAGTAGGGTTGTACGCGAGGCAAGGTGATGCGCTCACTTTTGACACCCCAGCTTTGATTGGCTCTGTCATAGCACGATGAACCTGCTTTAAGAGCGGCCGTCAGTTGAAGAGTGTGGTTGTGATTCGCCAAGAAAGAAAGCTTGGTCCTGGTTGACGTCAATGCGGAAGATAGCTATCAACCAGTTTTCGTTGATACAGGCAATCCGAACATAGTTAGTAAATCCCACGCCACCTACTTCTCGTCATATTCTTACAAAGAGTCTGTGTATATGAAAGTAGTATGTAAGACGAGTATATAAAAGACGAGAATAATAATGTTAAGGGCTGGGGGAATCATCGCCAGCACCATTGCCCCAACGCCTTGCTCGAGTGTCACTACTCGATTTCCTCGCGCACCATTTTAGTTATTTCCCACATATTTTTATCCAACAATCCACATGATGCGTGTTCGTCACGTTGCCAGCTCGAGTCGTATAGTCTAAGCTGACTTGGAGCGGCCATCAATCATCGATAGCTTGAGTCGACTGGCCTCATCATGTTGGCACACAATGCAGACAGGAGATCAGCATACAAAGCTCCACCGACCACGTTTACTGACAGACTGGTATCGCAGGAGGCTCGGCGAGAAAAGGTCAACTGTTACGATCCGGCTCACTTCCTTCATTGGAGCTAACGCCTGTGTTGTGTAGGCTTTGGAGGAGCAGCGGCGGGTGCGTCAAACCACTCTGAACCCATTCAACCGACCTCTCATAGAGCTGTGACTTGTTGTCAGCGAAGGGCCCAGAAATTTGATTCATGCAGGCAACTTGATGCATTCGCGCATCTGAGCCTCGGTCCATCCGACGACGAGGGTGACGAAGACGTTGACAAAGAAGCACAGGTGACAAGAGAGGAGATCGCAAATTATACCCCCCTTACTGGCGCATCAGCTGTATCCAGTACTCCTGCTGCATCCAAGGCAGACCATCCGAAAAGGAAGCGTACCAAAAACAAGCAGAGGCGGACAAAAAAACCTAGCAAATGGGCAAACAGGTGCATGTATGCCGAGCTATTGGAGATGAAAGAAAAACCTGGTCTTTGGGACGATCATTCCAACGACGCTGTCGATGGTCTTCCCTCGGATCTCGAGAGGAGTTGGGTTGCATTAGCCCCTGTACCAACGGGAAAACGATGTCTGGCAATCACCCATCAGTCAGCTTCTGGGGTCATAGGAATTTGTACCAACATCTATCCCCTGCCAGACAATGATGCTGACTGAGTTGCTTTACAGCACCTAATACTACTCTTCGGTCTCGTCTGCTGGGGAAAAGACTCCTCCCCCGTTTTCCGTCTTCGCTCCCACCGCTGACGATATTGGACTGCATTCTCGACGTCAATTGGAGAACCAACGGCATTTTACACGTCCTTGATGTTGTCAAATGGAAAGGTCAGGACATCGCTGATTGCGAAACGCCTTTCAGGTACTCTGGCACAAGAACGATAATCCCATACTCAACAAAGTTACAGGTTTTGGTGGCGGGACACGCGGCTTGCTGAACTACCAAAATTTGCACCACCGTCGACTGTGTTCTCGTTCGCTGGTTCCACCGAGGGTCAACAATCCGTCTCACAACCAGCCACCTACAACTTCCAGTATCCGACATCGTTTATACCTGTTCCTTATCACACCGATACCACTTTCCCCATGTTACATTCTTATATCGTCCCCCTAGCCCGCTCAACGCGAGAAATCTTCGTGGACGTCCCATCTTCAACATCATTCCAATTCCTATCTTCCTCGGATTCTGCAATGACAGTTGATTCAGGTGGTGAAAACAGTGGAATAACAAGCGTACCAGCGCGCGTGACATCAGACGGACTTTTGCTCTACGTGTCGCATGCAAGCTACGAAGAGGGTACAACCCCACTTAGTTGCTGGATACCTGTTAGGCCAATTACTACCCCTAGCGAAAAAGGAATCAGTGGCGCAGGACTGGAGAGCAATAGCCCATTAGACTTGTTTCAGCGGTATGATTATGCAAGCTTGACGACCTAGTGCTATAGCTTATGGTCAACATGTGGCAGGCTCGTTCATCGGCGTTTGGTCAGGGCACGGGATAGTCCCACCTTACATCCAGACGGTATGGTCTTGTAGAGTTATTATCAGCATTGTGGATTTGTGGATTATTTGAGAAACGAAGGGGGGAAGCCTAACAGAGGCACCGTGAATAAGTGGATGGCTATTTCATGGTCTTGGTTCGGTGTCGCTAGCCCGAGTCGTAAAGACGAGATTAAGCAACCAATACAACTGTAACATTATTGTCCAAGGTATTCAAGTTCGAAGATGTCATATAAAACTACGTAGTGTTGCTACCGTACCAGTTGGGGGAATGTAGAACATGTTTGAATGTACAGTGAAAGAGTCCGAGTGAAACACAACCAATTATTACACCGTTTCAAAACCGAACCAGTTCAGTCAGTGGCAAGGAGTTTCTTCAGATAATCCACTGCCGCCTGCCTCACGGACGTATCCACTATCGGACTGCCCATCAGTTCCATTGCAAGCTGAGCCCGCTGTTTTATCCCTGACTCTTTGTTATTCTCTCGATCCGTTTGCTCTCTCTCGAAACGGCGGCGCTCCAACTCCTGACGTACTGAACTTTCTTTTTCTTCTCGCTCTTCGCGTCGGCGCAGGTAGTCAATTTTGAGCTTGCTGTGTTGAACCTGTGCTTGAAGCAGCTGGAGGCAGGCTGCCATCAGGTTTTGTGGGATGGAGAAATGCACATGGGATTGTTCTGGTTGAGGTGACGATGGCTTTTGCCCTGCAGTCATGTGTCGAGCAGGCGAGGTCGACGGTCCTGCTTCCACATTGATGTAATCCAGACCAGCGGAAGATTTAGGATTCACGGGACGAGAGTAGGGCGGTGTACGAGCGGATTGCTGCGCTACAGAGTGTGGAGGATCGGGCATATCTAACGGATTTTCGTCATCTTCAACTTCATTGCTGTCAACTGTACTTCCCAACACGCCGCTCGTACTCTGCCGAGCTGAGGGGCGCATAAGCACGGGATCATCTCTCCACCTATAAACGTCAGTAATTAGTTGACGGTCGAGGGACGGCGGCAGACCTGCGGTAAAATAGATTGTACCACCCACTTCGATGCCAGTGATCTATAGTCCTTGAGTTGAGGTTTCCGACATCACAACCACCCTTGCGAGCTAGTTGAAGCCGGCGCTCGTATTCTCGCAGTCTGTCCCCATCGACAATTATGCTAAGGGGTCCATTTCCAGAAGTGGCGTTATATGCCTCGAAGGCATAAATTTGTCTGAATAAATTGAAATTACGCTCGTAGCAGCCTTTGAGGGCTTGGTATGTTTTCTTCCCTTCAAACACTTCTGAGGCGCACTACATTGGACTATAAATGGAGGAAGAATCACCAAGGGACGATACGCACCTCTCGGAAACACGAGTTTTTCGTGGAACGGAGAGCGTTCCAGTGATCGTCCTCGCCCAGGTCCATAAGCCAGGTAAACAATTTGGTTTTTTCATCCTCTGTCCAGTGCTTTGAACCGTGGACGGAGTCGCCATCAAATTCCCCCGTTTCTTCACCATCTCTTCGCCGCTTTGCCATGTGACCGTTTGGTATAGTACCTTCTGCATGCTTGCGCTTCACTGCATTCGCGGCGGGGGCATCGTTGGCGAGGGGTAAGGTGAACTCGTGTATGGGGGAACGGGAGGAACCAGGGACGGGTTGAGTGGGTCGTGCTGCGCTGCCATTCGAGTCAATGATGGTCGGGGGAGAGTCAGTTAGTCTGAACGCTCCATCGTGAAAGGCTGATCGGGCATTGAGTGTGGGGGTGAGATGGGACCCCAGTGCTTGGTTTAGGCTCTACAAACGGACCGCGTTGATGATGGCAGTAGAGAGGCAGTGAGGAGGAGGCTCACCGAGACGTTGCTGACATTGGGGTCACGCTGAAGGTGGCCAAAGGCGATGGTTGGGTCGCTGAGCGTATGTTGAGAAATGGTAGCGAGGATGTGAGACGTACTTACCCGCTGTGGGACTGGGAGTTGTCCATCGGTCAGTTGAACCACGATGAACCAGCCGTGAACCAGCCGTGGCTCGTTTGCAGTGTTCCTCTGGCTTGTTTGGCGCGACTAAACAACTACAAAATGCGTACTTAGATGGACAATACTACTACTACTACTACTAACTACAACAACAACAACTACTACTACTACTACTACTACTACTACTACTACTACTGCTATTCTATCACTATCTCGTCATCCGGCTCTCCCTCCGCGTCCAAGTCAGAGTCCTCCACCACGACGCCATCGTCCGCGCCAACTCCTTCCGTACTAGGACCTAGCACTGGCGACGTGCCCTCACCCTTGTTGCCATTGACGCCTTCGGTCACAAACACGGTATCGTCGCTCGGTATGCTATGCCGACTCGTCAGGCCTGTGAGAGGCGTTCCCAAATCTTCGGACTTCACAGTGCACTCCTGTTGCGCGGAATTGCCATTCGTTTGTTTGTCTTCGCTCCTCGTTTCGACCACCAAACCACCGTCCATGGGATCCCGATGAACTCCGTTTGTGGTATGGCCGCCATTGACCGCCAAGAGTACGTGCTCCACTGGTCGATCCACGCGATCACCATGTCGTTTGGTAACTGTAGAATCCATAAAGACATAGACGCCCTCAGGAGAAGGCGAATCAAGTTTCCGACGCTTCCGAGGTGATATTGACTTAGAGGGTGATGTCAGATTAAACTGGGGACCAATTGGGACCTCGTCAGATCGCACTCTCGGGGGGCGGCCACGGCGACGCTTGTTTGGTGTAGTGGAAATGCCGGGAGTAGCGTCCTCAATCCGCTGCATAGCATGGCTAGTGCCGTCCGGAAGCATATCACTACTTTCTCCATGGTGCCCAAAATCGCCGTCGGCAGCTGCTCGCACAGAAGTGGATCGACTGGATATTGCACGGCTATCGAGACTGGCACCCCTAGCTTTGCTCCTCAGTCGCCTCGATGGAGTAACCACCTTCTCTGGGAGCAAGTCATCAAAGAGCTGAGCTGCAGTTGCTCCATTATGAACGGCCATTGCCCGTCCATTCTGTTCGCTCGACAGGCCTTGTCCAGAAACCAATGTGTTGCCCAGATCACCGCTATCCAGCATGGGCGTCCCATCGTCCATTGGAATCTGAGGCATTTCAATGCGAGCCGTGGCAGCGACAACCAAACCTGCCTCGGTCTGGAGGAGCTCGACACCCGCTTTGGTGCGAGACAACACAAAGGGTGTCCACTTCAGTTTTTCGGGCTTCAGACTTAGATACCCCTTTCTTTCCCAGGTCGCCAGCCAACGTTCCACTCTGTCTTGGTCCCAAGAGATTTCGTAGTGCGTGGGAATGGCGGGTGGACCATTGAGCTTGTTTCCTCCACCTTCCGTCTGCTTCTGTGAATTGGTTCTTTGCAAATGCTTTCGTGCAATACCATTCCTGCGACCTCGCGGGAACTTGATCGATTGTCCGGGTGAAGGGCGAGCGGAATCTGGGAATGTGGTGTCCACTGTGATCATATCTTGCTGCATCAGGATGGGAAAAATGTCGTCGACAGTCATGGACGTGGCTCTGCTAATGTCTATTTGGTGACACAACACAATATGAGGGAGGATTTAACTCTAGTCGAAATGAGAATGAGCTGACCTTCGAAGGTTGGTTTTAGGGGGGCTGATCTGAGGTAACGCATAATTGCAAGTGTCCAGTAGTTCTTATAACCAAGAGTCCCCAGTCCGGAGAGGGGTTTCTCGGGAGAGCCTGTGCGTTGTTCTTTCTTTGACAGCAGGTAACCTAGGCAAGCATTCAGTTAGCAACACCACACAATTATGCGAGTCCAGACGTACTGAAATCCATTAGATAATTTCCCCAGCCCTGTCGCTGTCGTACTGGGAGCGTCATAATACAACTGACGTTATATTGTTTGGGGGAGCATTTCTCCTTGCTGAAATACCCCACAAAGTGTGCCCCGATATCATCGACTTCCGTCATGACGTAGAACAGGAATGGTTCAACATCATAGAAGAGAGATTTGTGGTCAAGAAACATTTTGGACAGGAGGCAAAGGTTCTGGCAATATATTTTATTCTTGCGTCCGTCCACCTCGAATAGAGAAACAGGACCATCGCGGTAGATTTCATCGCCAGGAGGGTGACGAGCTTTACATTTCATCTGTAATTACTAGTCAGCTAAGAGACATGCCCCTCATTCGTACAAGAGCTCACTCGATGTCGACCGAACGCAAAGCGACTTCGCATATACTTCAAGCAAAACTCGCATATCCATAGTCGCCCGTCTGGTATGTTCGCATACTCTTCCGGAAATGGGGCATCATACCAAGGACGAATGTCATAAGGTCCGAAACGGATGCTACGTATGCGTAGCGTCGACTGTTCGTCAGGGACTATTGAAGTGTTCAGGACTTGGGAGAAGATCCCTGGCGAGGGTGGGACAAAACCAGGAGTGGATGGCACCGGTGATATCGGTGGCAATGCAGGGGGTACGGATAATTGGAGGGTAGTGGAACGAAGGGGACGTGAAGATGGACCGGCAACTGGCGTGTCCGGGTTCTCGATAACCGAGGGTAAAGGAACTGGAGCCGGATATAGTTTCTCCTAGAAGATGTGGTCAGCTAAAATCCATACAGCTCATGTTAACCTACACACCTCAGCAGCATGTCTGCTCTTCTCAAATCTTGTCCTATCGAGGGCGTCGATACTTGTCTTCGACATATCCCTCTCCGCTGGCGACAAAACGTCTTCGAAAATATTGTGCTCTGTATCCTCCTCGCGCTCCTTGCCCTTGCCCTTTGGTGGGAGCCGCAGTCGCACGATTAAGGGCTGGGGAGGTGAGCGCACTTTGATGCGCATGCGCTTTATAGGGCGTAAAGTCTGCATCTCTGTTGCGCGCTTAGCAGGTCTCTTTTTCTTGACGGATTCAGAACGGCGCGCCGTGGGAGCGCTCACCGTTTCATCAGAATCCGAATCTGAATCGGAGGATTCCTCGGTGGATGAATCGTCGATCTGAATATCCACCTCAGTGTTCACGCCTAGTGGGCCACTAGCCGATCCATTTGGATCAGGTATACTTGTTGAGTAATCCCGTGCTGCTGAGGCGCAAACACCGTACTGAACAAGAGTGGGATCGGGACCGGGATCGGGGGAATGTGCATCGCGTGGTGGGCATAGAGGACAGTGCCATTGACCTGGTGGTTCTTCCGCTAGTGGAGGCTGAAGACAGTCCATGTGCCAGCCTGTTGATAGAAGTGAGATGAACATCCCGGTACAGCTCATGACATACCTCGATCGCAACAGTCACAGAACAAGATCCGGTCCTACTGATATATGAACCAATGGTACATAAACTGGGATGGGCATTCTTACGTCGTCCCCCTTTTCTCGGCAAATTTCGCAAATCTTACATTCGATACACTTCCAGGGATAGGATCGAACGACGTCGGCGACCTTGCCAAGTTCCATACAACTTGTATGTCCTAGGGGACACACTAAATATCAGCCCCGAGGTAGACCTTAGCAGGACGCACCACTCCGACCACATTCGTCACAGGAGATCATTAACTCGGGCTGGCCATGCTTGTTCCTTCCATCATTCCCCTGGCAAAAACCGCATTCCTCCTCACGTTTAGGTTTTCTCCTTCGTTTTTGCAGCTTGGTGACCCGTAGAACCTCCGTTTCCGGGATCGGCAGATAAGCCGCGGGTGGCTGAGGCGCGAACGGATCACCCTGAGGCCCCTGGTCGTAGTGCAACGGTTCTTGAGAGTAATGTCTCTGCCGAGGCGGAAATTCATTTTGAATGATAACATGATGTAGCTATTGGTAAATTGATGAGCACTGTGCTTGGTAACCACGTCCGAAGCTAATTACAATACGCGACGCGTTTTGTCGCCAACTAGGAGTCATGTATGTGGAGCGGTGGAAGCTTACCCGATGAGAACGGTCTGAATGAGCATTTCCATAATTTGCTATAGCTGGGTCGACGGCTGGGCCACCTGCGAGGGCAGGATCAATCGGAATATCGTCTACGTTGCTGAAGGGTGTCCCATGTTCGCTCGCAGTTTCACGGTCGAAGATAGCATTGGTGGGAAAGGGGAGACCGCGCATACTGACTGTTGTGGAGACCGTTATGGGCGACGAGGACAAAGGGAACGATTGAGTGGCCGGATGCACTCAACGACGAGCACGGTGGGTGCGCTCTTCCGTGACCATCCCGCGTGACGAACAAACAGGGACATTAGGTCACGTTTCATTACGAAAATGCGCGCCATCCGAGTTTTGCTACGACGACATTCGTATTTTAGGTGTAAATCCGGGTCAAAAACATCCTGCCTGCTCCGGACTACGGCGGCAGGCCTCGGCTCGTATCTATGCGGTGTCGAGTCGACACGAGAGCCTAGCGTCAGGTTGGCAGGCCCGTATGGCCTTCGCATATACATATTTTTTTCCCATTTTTCTGTTGTGGTGGTCCGTGTCTGTGGTAGCAAAACAAGCGACAACAGAGAGCACTTGATCCTGTGTGTCGCATTCTCAGAGAACCGGGCAAGTTAAGTTGGCTTGCTGGCTTTCAATCTCGTTCCCCCTCCTTTTGTTTATTTCTTGCTCCTTCGTCCACTACCACCATCTTCTCCTTAAGGAATGCAAGCCGTCATACATCGCCAGCCTCTCCCTTCACTCTTAGACCAATATCATCATCCCCCATCACTCACCCAACCTCGCTTAAATCCCACAATGATGCCCACACCTCCAGTCGTATCTCGCAAGCGAAAGAGGGCCCACCAGTACACCGTCAGCTACAGCGAAGTTCAAGAAGTCGACAACGAAGGTCGAGTTCGGGAGGTTATCGTTATTGACGACACTCCTCCTCCATCCACCATATCTCCGGCAACAACCCATACCAATGCTTACTCTGCTTCCTACCAACCACCCAGCTATGCTGCCCCAATCAGGACCAGAGCCCGTGCTGCCGCTGAAGCTCAGGCCCTCTCCGCCAGTACTTCCTCTGCAGTGCTAGTGGCACCAGCGCCAAAGAAGAGGAAGCGAGACCCAGCTGATGACCCCCGTGGGACCATCGTCAAGAAGGCCGTTCCTGGCCTCCAGCAACCGGCTGCTGTACCTTCATCCAAGTCCTGGGCCAGCGGCAGCGGGCCTGCCACCACAGCCGTACGTAACACTTGCTTACAATCGCTCGAGTCAGGGCCTGTGTATTAAAGTCGTCGTCGCTAGCCTTCCAACGGTATCGTTCCTTGTGATGACAAGGAAGGTCATTATATTATTGTCCCAGACGACATAATTTATAATCGTTGTATGTCTTCATTGACTTACGGTACTCATCCACACTAACTCTTTATTTCAGATCGTACGGTTCGTCTCCTCGGTCAGGGCACCTTTGGCAAAGTAGTAGAAGCCGTCGACATTCAAACGCAGAACCGAGTAGCGATTAAGATTATCCGTGCCATCCAAAAGTACCGCGATGCTAGCAAGATCGAAATACGTGTCCTCCAGAAGCTGAAGGAAAGAGACCCAGCAAATGTCCAGTTGGTCTGCGTATTTGATCCGATTTACATAAGACTCACGTTTGACTTTTCCCGCCCAGTAAATGCATTCATTTACTCCACTGGTTTGACCATCGGAATCATATTTGTCTAGTTTCCGAGTTGTTGGGCATGTGTGTATATGACTATTTGAAGGAGAACGAATTTGCCCCGTTCCCCCGGAACCACATACAATCCTTCGCTAGGCAATTACTCGGAAGCGTTGCTTGTATGTCATTACGTTGCCACATTTGTGTATAACTCACATGTGTTACTCTAGTTCTCCATGATCTCCATTTGATTCATACAGATCTCAAACCGGAAAATATCTTGCTTGTGCACAATGACTACAGGCTTGCTGTTGTGCCCGTTCCCGGAAAGGTAGGTTATTCCCGTCTTAGCAAGCGAATTAGATTCATTGGTTCTCCTTTTACAGCGGAGTGCTCCACCACGGACGAAACGAATACTTCAATCCACGGACATTCGTCTCATAGATTTCGGCTCTGCGACGTTCGAGGAAGAGTATCACTCAACGGTTGTTTCCACACGCCATTATAGGGCACCGGAAATCATCCTTGGTTCGCGTTCTAGTCAAGTTTATTCTTCCGTTTATCTCAACTCTTTGTAAAGGTCTGGGGTGGTCATACCCTTGTGATGCATACTCATTGGGGTGCATTTTGGTCGAATTTTATACCGGCGTCGCACTCTACCAAACGCACGATAACCTTGAGCACTTGGCTATGATGGAAGCGGTTATGGGGAAGATGCCCGATCGTTTTGCACGTGCGGGGGCGCGTTCGAAGCCCGAGTTCTTTAAGGAAGGTCAACGGCTTGACTGGCCTAAACCCAAGGCCTCTCGGCAAAGCAAGAAAGATGTTCGTGCAACAAAGTCACTCGTGGTAATTATCAATTATTACTTTAATCGTCATACCCTAAATCATTCATTTATTTGCAGGAGGTTATACCACCTAGCGATCAGATCAACAAACATTTTTTGGATCTCGTGCGGCGGTTACTTGCTTTTGATCCCGCTCAACGGATAACTGTGCGGGAAGCTCTGCACCATCCGTACTTCTCTATCAATGTTCCAGATGAACTGTAGCCCAGATTATCACAGGTTATCTATTTCGCTGTAGACCATCCCTTTGCACCCACATCTCTTCTTCACCTGTCTGCTGCACATCCTCGGTCCCCTCCTTGGTTGTTATTATGGTCGTGTACAACGCAAATCAGCCCACCCATCGTCTCACCCAAACCTGTCTGATTGTGATTCATCCCCTCACGTTTACCATTTCTGCCTATCAGGTGCATAATTGTTTTTTCCCACACCCCTGAAGCAATATCGTATGTTTTGCTCACCATCGCAAGGCAGTAGCTGCCTATTATTGTATCACGCCATCTTTCCTTGTACATTGTAGGCGCCCGATGCTCTGAAGGCGGATTGTATGGTCGGGACTCAACTGGTGGTGAGATTATTCAATCACCCGTGCCTTCCCTATCAGCTCACGACTATTGGAGTAATACGGCGCCCGCCGTTAATCCCAGACACTGAACATGACAACAATGACTCGAGTATCTACATTAGACCTTTTCTTACATGATTTAGATGCATATCGTATCGTTCGATATCAACATCCCCTCTCCTAGTAGCGAATGGGGAGACTAAATGTACTGCTAATACTACAAGCGTGCTGGGTGGTGTACACGCCCGTAGTCGGAGGGTATAGTAGCGAGATAGCTACGCGCTATCAGCAATCCGACAAGGCACGTCTTCGACAAGGTGTTGGAAGTTTCTAAATCCCCTTCCAAGATTACTAAATTTGGACATCATTCCGGCCCCTCCCACAAGTCGGGCCTAGAAAATTTTCTAGGACTAGGAACTCGTTCCGACGCTGCTCCAACCCTCGAGTCCTGGAGTGGGGGGTCACAACATCAGGACCGTAAACCTAGCGCTGTAATGCCTTACATTGTATTATTTTAGATGATATGGCATTACCCATATCCACAATCCATTGGCAATCGCTGGTAAGACATTGTAGGGCTAGGGTTATGGTCGTGATGAATTACTTACAAGGTATTGGAACCTAAAACTACTTTTGACGACTCTTCGAACGTTTTTCCGACTTGAAGGGTCTCGGAAAAAGCGCCCCACTTTTGCAATTACCCACTGCCCCGACGCGTCGAGGGTTGGTTTTGCTTTATTCTCATGCCTCGAAGTAGGCACGGATGTGTGTATACGTTCAATGATCAGTTTGTTTCACTCTTCCCGCTCGCCATCCTTCCCTGGAATCAGCGTCCCACCATCACCGGCACCTTTGTCGATTTTCACCATATACGATGATGATGCCAGCGATCAATACATGAATCATACCTCCAAGGCGCAAAGTCATCTCAATGATCATGGTGGCACTCACAGAAGAGCGCTCTCAAATAATATGTCGGGTAAACCATTGTTCAAATTTCTACGAGATCGGGCCAAACGTGCCTTGCGACGTTTTGTCGTCGTGAAATAGAGGACCACAAGAAAAAGATAACATTGCTTGGTTAGAGGTAGTATTGACTCTTCGCAGGAACAGGAGACACTATGAATATGAAAACCTCAACGGTTATCAGAGATTCTAACAGTGAGATAGTTAACCCAACCCTTTCATGGTCAGAGTGAGAGGTAAGTCATCCCAGTGTTCTGGCCCTGGCACTCGCCTCCTGCTTCTCCAGCATTGATTTCGTCTTAAACGTCAGCTGGTTTTACCAATTATCCAAACCGATTAAAGTAATTTGTCACATGCCTGAATATCTCCCAGACCCAGAAAGCTTGGGAGGAACAAACCAGGATGGTAAAAGTGGCTTATACCATTAACTGCATGAACAACAGGTAGTGCATACTTCTGTAGTCTCAGTCGCACTTTCGCTGAGTCGACTTCAAGTTGTCAAGAATGACTAATTCTATATCCTTGGAACGTCACCGTGAGGCGAGATCATTTTGATGCTCAGCACAGTGAGAAATTTGGTTCTGACTTGACCCGATGTTTTGCGTAGTACTGTAAATATGTAGATACGTATATATAACAGAAGTTAATGGGCCAGGATGCAACGCTGGTGATGCTTGATATCATCATTAGTCAATTTTGGTCAGCTTCATATATTGAACTAGCGTCTAGGTCGCGTGAGTCCGTGATCGAGACTTGTGAGAATGAGACACCCACGAGGCAATCTGGAATCCAACCAACGCACGACACAGCCATTCGACTTGCAATCCGTCCCCTAGTTCATGGTAATAGGTTATAGTAAGTAACTATCCCTTCGGCAGCAGGTAGCAATGTCGGATTTCACATTACACAGAGGATACTTAAAAGTGGCGACTTAAAATGGGATTGCTCGTTGACGAGGAGCACCTGGCGCGAAACGTTGTAGAACAGTTGATGCCAGTGTTGAACAGAGTGGCAGATTCGCTAACTCTTTGCATCTTGATATGCACAATCACGTACTTTCTCCGGGCGTGCCTGAAGGAGAGAAGGGAGCGAAGGCTTCACACGGAACAGATGAGGCAGCTGGAAGGCGCAGGCGGTGGTGGGAGAAGTAAGACGTTGGAGGGATTACCATAAGGAATGTTTACTCTTTGCAGAGCTCGGTTTTCTCGTAGCATTTTTTTATCATGATCGTTGTTGTATCAAGGACGAGAGCTCCAAGCTGGGCTGGAAAAGGGATGTAGAACAGCCCACGATGCATCAAGTTCCAGGTGACTCGTAGAATACTCGTAGGCGCTCCCCGTGGAGTAGTGGCCGTCGACCTTGGTTCCACTTGACCAAACATTCCAAAATACAACGGGTTCACCTCTTCCGTCCGATTTCTAGGCTCAGCGTACATCATATACTGTCTGTAACTATGTCCGACGACAGAGCCGAGCTGATTAGAGGTCTGTTATCCCGTATTTGTTTCAGTTATTTATTTTCTGAACTGCATTTGCCATCGCATCACTCCATGGAACCTACCTCTTGAATGGGATGCTACCAGCGAAGCTCCAGGAACGCGAGGATTTTGTCCGTGAGTCATGGATCAAAGCAATGGAGGCTCGTCTGGTGCGAGACGAACTCGTCAAATGCCAACGACACGAGGGTGTCAATTCGCTCGAGAACTGCCGGTGGTTGTCGGAAAAGTATGCCCAAATGCTCACAGAAAACAAAGTGCGTTGCAATGTACTACGACAATTGACTAGTCTTATTTGGGTGGATAGGTAAAGGGATACAAGAAAATTGATGCTTGAATGGATGGGGGGAGGGGGGCTTAGTGGCATTACTTAGCCCATCGGATGTCACATAACCTACTGCACGGTTTCGTTCGTGGGTAAACAATGCATCCTCTAAAGATTAATAGGGGGGGAGGGGTAAAAAATTGTCCACCTAGATTGCCTGACAGACCAACTCAGAAAACAAGGATAAAGAATTTCACTTTCTGCTCTTGCGTCGTCTCCCCTCTGTTCCGCTCGTCTCACCGCCGCTCAACTCTTCACCGCCGCTCGCAGCGTTGGACTTTGTCTTTGGCTTCCTGAGATGGTGTCCAGGGATCCACTCTTCTTCGTATCTAGCTCCACTGGATGTGACTGTAATAGTACTTGAAGGCGCACTAGCTTGTCGGCGAACGCGCCTGGTTTTTTTGGCTTTTGCAGTGGGGAAGTAGGTAAGATAGATGAAGTAGGAGGCTCCACCAAGAAACGCGACGACGATCAAGTAGGTCAAAATGCTAAGCGTGAGACAAGGTGAGTAGAACGTATCTTAACGGAATGCAGACTAACAGCTTAAAGTCAAACCAAGAACCTTCTGGTTCGACGATGGTCACCACAGAGTCGAAGGCCGTGACGCGGAAGTTAACGTCCTGGGATAGGGCACGTAAGTGGAATACGTATAAGACGTGGAGATACACACATCTACGGAATGTTCCAACCAGATGTTGAGACGGAGGTCTCTTGGCTAGAATTGATATCAGCAAGGAAAAAATGGAACCTGGAATCGCACACACCTTGAATCTGTAGCAGATTAGTACTCGAGAAATGCGAGTACGAGGGAGGAAGGCTTACTCGGAGTAAAACGTGTACGGTATTTGAAGCTTGGACTTTTCCAATAACGGGAGACCGTATTTGATGGAAGTAGTCTGGGCGGAGGGAGATAAGTAAGTTTTGTAAAGGAGGAAGGAGAGAAACGGACATTCTTCAGCAGGGCGCCGCTATCGGGATGGAGGAAAGAACCGCCAACGGAGTTGAGGGTCACGTTTTGGTCGCTCATGTTTTCGATCAAGAGGTATATTTGGTTACGTTCACCATTTACTATGTCTGTAATGACGCGTCAGAAAAAGGTCGGACGGATACTGCATTGGTGACATACGACCAAATGGATTTTGCTCGGGGAACGATGCCTCGACGATAATTTCGGGTTCGACTGGCTCAACTAGTGCTAAGAGAATGTCAGATTCTTGTGTAGGGAGACGAGATGGATACACACATGCGAAGGTAGCAAGAACGAAGAGGGTCACGAAACCAAGAACGCGCGTAGTGAGCCGCATTGCTGACAAGGAACGACCAATGCAAACTTGACTTGTCAGTGCCACGTCCCAATAGAACACTCCATTTAGGGCAGGGTTCGGGAGAAAGGTCACATGACCGGCTAACAACACCGCGATCGCAATAACCCGGTTAGCTATGCCTCTCTTTGACTTCCCCCTCGCTCTCCCCGCGTCTCAGCCTCTCCTCACCATTACCTACCGTGCGCAGCTCTTCAGATCACGCTCGCTGCATGTAATTAATCAATCTATGCAGCTCAGGATGGCTTGTGGATAGTCGAGCTACACAATGGAGAGGACTCTAGGCTGACCGGACGTCTGATCGACAAGGCACTCCGGCCCGCACTAGACATTGTAGAGAAACACTGGACAGACAGACTTGCTGCTGTCACAGGGGGTCAGCGTCCGTCCAACATGGGAGAAGGTGCCCTTATCATCGTGGGGAAACGTGACCAAGACAAATTCTTCAGTAACGGTTTCGAGTACGACAGCATAAAGGACGACCCACGTTTCTTTGCTGGTTTGTAACGCCCTTGCTACTCCGAGATATTATATGGATTCTATGTTCATAGATACTGCAAATCCGCTCTATGCACGTTTGCTCACCTTCCCAAGTGCGTTCTCTGTCTCTCCGTGTCACTGTTACCGTATTCACTGTACATAGTTCCTACCATCGCTGCCATTAATGGTCACTGCTTTGCGGGTGCACTTATGCTTGCCCTTTGCTGTGACTACCGGGTCATGACCGATGGAAGCAGAAGGCGTGCATGGCTGTGCATGAACGAGGTACTGTCTGCCCCCTATCCACTACCTCATAACGGATACCAACACAATCATGTCCTCAGATTCATTTCGGTGCCCCATGGCCTCTCTCGCTCGCTGCCATCCTTAATGCCAAGGTATCCGATCCTTATCTTCGGCGGCGTATTGCCCTGGAAGGACACCGCTTCACTCCAACTGAAGCACACGTGGCAAACATCGTCGACCGCCTTGTAAATTGCAGTGGGACAAGTGTTGAATCTGGGTCTGAGATCGTACTAAAGGAAGCTACAAAGCTTGCAAAGGAGGTCTCAACCTTGGCCAAGCAGGGTGTGTGGGGCACGATCAAATCATTCCTCTACAAGGATTGTTTGGAGGCTGTGCGGTCGCACGCATGTGAGCACACCCTGCCACGTCCCAAAATGCCGGCGAAGCTGTAGTTCCTCTCGACTGACCACCTATTCCAACGAGGTGCGCATAGTAGCGTTCAAAGTAACCTCATTTCTGACAACCATAGTGTAGCGAGTTTTCTTGTCGATGTTTATCGTATTTCATCCGTACCTAAATTCGTGTTCAATGGCTGTGACATGAATACCAAATCGCTGTTTCTATGCAAAATCTCCGCATTGTCGAGTCCCCAAGTTCACATTGGAGATATTTCAAAGGAGGAAACTGAATCCACATTCGATCGCATGCTTTGTTCGATGAACTTTTTTAAATCATGTCGACAAGGTAACCCACATCGCCATGCTACCCACTCCCACAGCATCTTACATAACTCAAAAGCATATCCATTAGGGCGCTGTTCCAGGGATATAAGACCACATGATGGCCATCGTTCCCGCGTCCATTCTGATCCTCCCCTGTCTAGGATCCGCTAATCAGGCCGGGTGCCCTCTCTGTCCTTCCGACCGCACTTGTTTCACAGTCGCTAGTCGACCATCCTTTCCTTTTCTTCTTTCGTCATTGAAGTCAGTGTCGCTAGTCGACTTACAGATTAAATCTTGAGATCGTCGTCCCAATCAGTCATGAAATCATCGCTGCTTGTTTTGCTTTTGTTAGCATGCCTCTCGAGTTTTGTGCCAGCAAACGCCACTCCAGCCCCTGTACGGCAATTGCTTCAAAGTAACCCTGGAATGATTACGATGCCTCTCAAGCGATTTCAAGTCCCACGTGAAGGGGACCTGCACCCACAAGTCGTAAGCTATTTAGATTCGGCGCACCTTATCCTTGATTTTCGCAACTTATTTGGTGGATTGGCAGCTTCTGCAACAACACATCAACCGAGGTTCCAAGCGTCTTGCTCGTATGATGGGCCGTGAGGAGCCTTCGGAACATGCCCTCCGCTCAGAGTTGCACAAGAGACTGTATTTGGTCGAGAGTGGGCCCGGATCACGTTTTGGTTTAACGACGAAGGTTCAAGGCTCCGACTTTAGCAAAAGATATCACAGAACTCGCCCATCCGTTGGCAGTGGAGCAGGGCACGGTATGATGGCTACTGGGAAGGGCAACCGCACTGCGATTACTGGAAGTACAGGTAACGGTACCAGCGCTGGTGTTTCCCCTCTCGATATCAGTGCGGCGATGGATGGTGGTGTCACGATTGCCAAACTACCTGCTGCAAACGATTCTCTTGGGTTGAATATCGAGTTGAGTTCGCCTCTTGATTAAAGAAGGTTGAATGGTGATTTTTTACCTGTGCATGTCAGAGCTGATGATGTCGCATACCTTGCCGTCATACAAATTGGGACGCCTCTGCGATATTTTCAATTACTGATGGATTCGGGCAGCGCTGATTTTTGTAAGATTTACATTCCCACCTCGGAGTGCTGGCTAAGAGCGGCTTGTAGGGGTCGCTGGCGAGAACTGTCAAGCTTGCGTAAGTCGATAGGTATATGTTCGTACATGATCGATGATGAAGTCGTCTTAGGGTAATCATACCGCCCTTGGTATCCAAAGCTCCAGCTCCTTTGCGCTGAGCAACCAACAATTCAAAGTCACATATGGGTCTGGGGCAGTCGAAGGTCTGCTCTGTCAGGATGACGTAAATATTGCCGGCTTGGTGTTAAAAAATCATACATTCGGCGTTGCAACCGCAGAATCAATCCAGTTTTCCGCAGATACTATACCCTTTGATGGTCTCATGGGACTGGCGCAGTCGGTTGGTCTTTCATCCCTCTCTTTCATCCTCACATCCCACGTCTTGTTTGTTCAGAAATTGTCTCAAGAGAAAGTTCTCACTCCTGTCGAATCGCTTGCAACGAATAACCTCATCCAAGCGCCAGTGACCTCATTCAAGATCTCGCGTCTCGCCGATCAGCTCAATGATGGAGAAGTCACCTTTGGTGGACTTGACCCCACCAAGTTCGTTCCAAGCACCCTTGTTACCATCCCAAACGTTAACGCGGAGGGATTCTGGGAGGGTGCTGTGGATGATATCATGATCGATGGTAATAGTACCGGCCTCACTGGACGCACTGCCATCCTCGATACTGGTACCACACTCATCCTCGCGCCCCCCTCGGATGCAGAGAAAGTGATACAAAGCCTCGGTGGTACATGCGACCCACAGCAATGTACGATTCCCTGCACTACGCAAGCAACTCTTGCCCTCTCTTTCGGGAACGCGTCGTTCGCTATCGACCCGAGGGATCTCGCTGTCCTCCCTGTCGACCTGAATGACCCCACAGGTACCTGTACGGCTGGGATTCAACCTCAACAAATTGGTGCTGCTACTGAGTGGTTGGTAAGAGACGGCTATCCCTTGTTTATTGGAGGACGAATCTTGACGGACCGTGTGCTAGGTGGGGGACGTTTTCCTGAAGAACGCCTATTTCTCTACCAACGTTGCGACGAACCAGATCTCTCTTGCAAAGCTGGCAACACCCTGATCACTCCATTCACTTCAAATCGTAATCGCTGGGTCGATTCACGTGCTGTTCGCGTGTATTGGAATATGTGGAAATGGTTGTATGTAGTACATGGCATTGTATCACGGTACACGATTAGTTGAGCCAGCAACCTCTGAAGCTTGCAGGCTTGCGCAAACAAAGCAATTAGACGCCGATGGTTAACTACTTTTTGCGGAGCAGTTCCCTTGCCACCTCTTCGTTGTCGGCTGACTGGTCTGGTAGCCAAAAAGCCTGATAGTGATCAATACCATGCATACCGAGACAGAACGACTGAGCGCGTACCAACTCTGCACCAGCAGTAACCATCATCGCTAACCGAGGATTAAAACGTAGACACCTTGAAGGGCCCGGGTGTCCATCTAAGCTTACCAGAGGTTGGAGACGTAGTGGTGAAGCCTTGAGATCAACCTGTCCTGATCGTGCGGGCAAGTTCTGTACATCCCAAACTGCAATCCGCCCGTCGAGGCTCCCACTTATGACGTATTTGCTATCTGGTGTCCACGAGACCTCCTCTCCGCTGTTGCCTTGGACGGGGTCTATGCTTTGTGGCGTGTCCATGCGTCGCCGTTCAAGACCAACACATCCTTCTAACTTGGCAAGAAGATGGCCCTCAAAGGCATCAACGATGTAATGTGCGTCACCCGAGCAGCCTACCAAAATATACTTGCCATTGGAGGAGAAGGCGAGCGAGGTCATGTAAATCGGTCGAGGAGGATAGCTAACGAGAGCCAACGTTGGGTCTTCGAGTGTGATGGTGAGGAAAGGTGCCTTGTCGTAATTTGCCTGATCATATAGCAGGATCCGTGAATAGTGATTGACGGCTACTGCAAAGACAATTCCAGATGCATCGTACGCGATCACTGGAGAGGCGGGGAGATTTAGTAACCCACGACAGGTAGGTGTGCGAAGGTCCCATAGACGGACGGTCTTGTCCATGGAGCCAGACATGAACCCGTCGTCTACGGGTGATACTTCAAGTGATATTACGCGTTGTCTATGCCCCTTGAAATACTGCAAATATTTGTTGTCGTGCAAGGAGTGATACCGTATGGTGTCGTCTTCCTTGGTGGAGGCGTGTACGACCGTCGTGTTCTTGTGCGTGAAACGAGGAAGATCGACCCCATACTTTTTGGAGTACAACGTTTTCAAGTGTCTGTTTTCCGCCCAGGTTAGCAGGACGCCGCAACAGCATCCGAAACCAGAATAACTTGCTTCCCAGTCTTACAGCTATATAACCGAAAGGTCTCGTCTTCAGATGCAGTCAGGACTTGATCTCCCCGGTCATCAAATGTAATTGCAGTAATATGTCGCGGACCAGCGTTCACCCTCGAGCTGTTCCCTGGCGTTGGAGGTGGTGTGGGCTCTACGGCACTTTTGAAGATTTTGGCGGGCTTGAACTTGGTCTGCAAGCCACGGCAATTAATGGATATCCAAATCGTGAATGGGGATGAGAGACACCATCAACACATTGGAAAGTGGTATCGTTGAGGGTGTCGGGTTGGTGCCATTCGTGGGCGCAGGTGCCATATCAATGAGCAGAGTAAAAGCTCTACAAGATCGCTTAACATCGCTGAGTTTGAATGCCTACCTTCGACATTCCACCATGGCGGAGGACGAAACCGCAAAGCTATGGAAGGTTAACCGGACGGTACACGAGCTCGTCAAGGATAGAGTCGGTCGAATTTTATCGCTCTGCGTTATGAAGAATCTCACGAACATTCATTGAGCTAGGGCTACCAAGTCTCTGACGAAGAAATAAACATGGACCTCGCCGCTTTTAGAGGGCACTATGCAAACAGCGGCGGGAGCGTAGAGTGCGTGGTCGTTTCGGACCAATAGACCACACGAGAACTCACAGGGTCGACAGCCGAAATCAACTCAACTTCTTTACCAACTCGCGAGATAATCCTGCCGACCAGATATTCATCTTCTTTTCTGACGAAAGGAGTGTCGGTGTCAAAACGATGCGAAAGTACGCACTATTGCAAGCCCTCCTGTGCAAGCGCTCACCGAACCGTAAGGCTACTCGGTATTCTCGAGGAAAAGTCTATACAAAGGGGAATTATCATCTTTCCGGGTAACATGACCCCATCGGCAAGAAAAGTAACGCCTTTCCCCTTGACCTCGGGTTACTGCATTTGAATCTGACTTTCTCTAGGTCATTGCGGCGATGTCTCAGCAATACCGGCTAGAAGAGTTCTCCGAGGCTGATCTACTTGTCAACATCACTCATCATACGCTGGTTCCTCGACATGAGGTCCTCACGCCAGAAGAAAAGAAAGAATTACTCCTAAAATAGTGGGTTTTATCTCCCCGAGCAATAGTATGTAAGCTGATTCAGTCTCGGTTTAGTCGACTGAAGGAAACGCAACTTCCTCGTATTCAGTTGGCAGATCCTGTCGCCCGGTATTATGGCCTTCGGCGTGGTCAAGTAGTCAAAATTACACGTCCCAGTGAAACGAGTGGGCGTTATGCGAGTTATCGTATATGTTTCTAAAGACGCGTCTCTACTCATCGTGTTTGTTTCACATTATGCCTAATATATCCCGTACGACAGCAAGCCAATGTCGTATGATTCACTCATCCCTGCGTGTTTTTCCCATTAAGACTGAACGTTAGTATAGGCGCCGTGGAACCGCCAAAACTGGTTAACACTGCCTCCTGCTACGATTAGGTGCATTGCAAGGACATGTAGAAATCTGATATCACTGACAATACTCAATTGTCCACAAATTTACAAAGCAGATACTAGATACATATGTGTGCGATCACATGTCGCTTTTTTGTTGCGCTCAGGTCAACCAAGCCTCCGTTTGATGGCAAAGTTGGAGGTATTCAGAAGAATATTCATGCTGCCGCAGCAATAACCGGGGTGGTCCCGTTTGATAGCGATCCCTCACGGTGTCTCTGAAGCAAACGATCGAGTGCCTCCTTCTGTCCTACGGCGAGCTCTCCGCTCTGGATGCCAGAGTGATACACACGAAGGAGCGAATCAACGTCATCCATAGATTGTGTGCGCACATCAGCGAGCTCCTTGATCTTGGCTGTAGCGTCCTTGACCTATATTGAGTCAGACATTAATGTGAGTATCGAGTTCAGTGGATAGGAATACCTGGTCGTCGGTAAGATGGAGACCGAGCTGTTCGACACGGCTCTTGACAGCGTTCCAACCAGTGAGTCGATGACTGTCATAGGGATCAACTAGCAAGATTGTCTAGAGCCTTGACGTTGCTTACCCAATTGAGACGTATCGAGTCAAGCCGAAGTCCTCGGGCTTAAGGATTTCATACGTGCTAGGATTGTTAAGGATCGCTTTAGCGTGAATACCAGCCTTATGCGTAAAGGCACAGTAACCGCTGATAAGCACAGGCAGGTGAGACGAACTCGGGGCGCGGTCACGGTACGCACGTGATGGGGTTCATGAATGGTACGTTGACTTCTACAGCTTCGGCGACGAGATTCTCAATTTCGCGCAGCATGGGGAGGTTGTACTTGGACCTGACATACTCCGGGTTGGCAGCGTAGAGACAAGCAACGAGACCACCGAGAGGGGTGATGCCAACACGTTCACCGATTCCGAGGACGGCTGTGACAAGTGAGTAAATGGGCTTGGTGAAGTATAGAGACGTACATGTATCGATATGTGTGGCGCCTGCTTCCAAAGCAGTGTATGCATTGGCGATAGCTTGGATGGATGAGCGAAAGGGAGGGAAAGTAAAGGTGAAACATACCCATGCCGGTATCGTTATGGAGATGGATTTCAATGTCACAACCGACGACGCCTCTGAGAGTTCTGACAAGTTCGTATACTTGCCTTGGGTTGGCACAACCGACTGTGTCTGCGATGCCGACACGGTTTACGCCGATCTTGTCCACGGTTTGGTATATGGAGAGAAGGTCGACGAGATCTGAGCGGAATGAATCTTCCGAGGAAAATCGGACCTCGATGCCCTTGGACTTGACAAAAGTGATGACCTCGATGGCGGTCTTTGTGATGTATGCCATATCTTTTCCATGGGAGAATTCGCGGAGGAAGGAGGAAGTGCCAATGACAACGTCGACGCCGTCGACACCTGTGAGTGGGATCAGATGAAGAGGTGAGAGTGGCGGGGAGAGGACGGACCGGTTTCGACTGCGATGCGGGCATCGTCCATGTGGCATCGGATGTGGGTGAGGATCTTTGCCTTGAGGCCGAGCTTGCAGATGGCTTCGCAGTCAATCCGGGACTGTTCTGAAGCGGCGGGAGAGGTGAGTTCGATGTACTCTACACCAAAGGCATCGAGTGCCTTTGCGATAGCAATCTTTGTCTTGGTATCGAAGAAGGCATTGGCGAACTGTTCGCCCTCTGAAGGTGTATGAGTGAGATGAAAAAAAAAAAAAAAAAAAGGTATGAGAGGAACCTCTGAGAGTACTCTCGATGATTTTGAAGTTTGAGATATTGTTGAGGAAATCCGATGCGCGAGGTGCATAGGGGTTTCGTTGGCGACTGTCGCGTGCGGTGTTGGCACCGTTGTGGCCGTTGATGAGACCGTTGTGGCCGTTGATGTGACCGTTGTGGTGACCGTTGGTAGTGGGGGTGGAGACGTCTACGGAGACCATTTCATCTCTCTGAGCGGGGAGATCGTCTGAGTTGTGAGGGGGACACATTGCGGAAGGGGATCAAGTTAGGGATGAGAAGGAAGGGAGACTTTAAATCAGAGCAGAATTTCCGAGTCATTCAAAATTACTTACTTAAAATTGGGATCATTTACAGTACTGTAATCGTAATAGTACTTGTCACACCATCCGACGCTCACACCGCGTCTCCTTGTGTACTCCTCCGCAACGCAGATCACAATACGACATCCCACACTTTTTACACCGATACGCACCCTTGTACCCGCACACCGTGCACATCATGCGTGGCGCCATCCCCGGTAATGGCGCACCCGCAGTCAGATACGACGGCTGGTGGGTTGGGAGAGAGCCGAGGCCCTGGTATACGCTGATCAGTCTTGGTCGAGTTTCGGCGAGCACCGCTTACGCTTTCATCAATCAGGGCAGCGAGTCCCTTTCGGTACAGGATCGCCGTGCGCACGTTCATCGTCGACTTTTTCTTCTTGGCTGTGTTGACAGTCGGGAACGTTCGCTTGTCCGAAATGACGGTCTGTCTTGCTCGGAACTTTGACTTTGGATTCGAAGATACCTCTGGATCCGAGTCGGGCTCGTTCAGCAGCGACGACGAGGCATAGTTTGTGCGCTACACGACCATATAATGAGACAGCGACCGTGAGATAGACCAAACGAACCTCGAGTTCTTCCAAATGTCTCTTTGTGCGCTTTGCGATCACGTCGGGCGTGACGACCTGCTTGGTGTGTCTGTCCGCTACGATGAGGAGTGAGTCCGACGGGTCCAACGACGAGCACGATCTCCTCACCAACGTCCCTCGTCGCTCTCGGCATGATGATAGTGTCACGTGCAGAAATGGTGCAATCGGTACAGCCTGCGCGATATAACTTGAATGACAGTGCGGCTATGATCCCAGTAACTGTTGAACCTCTTCCACCACCATCATGTTCCCTCCGAAACCACTCGACATCGTTCGCCCCGTTGACCTCCCCACACCAGAACCCGACTCCCCTTACAGACCTCGAAAACCTTACCGTTTCTCGACACTCTGTGCAACGGTCGAGAACCCGGAACACAAGGATCAATACGGTGCCTCGTCCGTACCAATATACCAGACTGCCACCTTCAAAGGCGTCGGCGGCGAGTACGACTATTCTCGCAGCGGAAATCCAACTCGTACACATCTCGGTCTGTCTTTCCCTCTTATCTTCATCCCCTTCTCATCCTTCTCTAGAACATCATCTCGCAAAGATTTCCTCTGCAGCACATGCATTTTCCGTATCATCGGGCATGGCCGCCCTCGACACCATCCTCCGTCTCCTCAAACCAGCAGACACCATCATCGCAGGCGATGACATTTATGGTGGTACAAACCGTCTCCTCTCATACCTCCAGACCCACCAGGGTATCACTGTACACCACGTCGACACCACGGACCCTTCCACTCTCACGCCTCTCCTTCACTCCAATAGCAACATCGCCATGGTCCTCCTCGAGTCCCCTACAAACCCTCTCCTCAAGATCGTCGATCTGGCTCGCATTGCAAAGGATGTCAAGGAACATTGTCCCGATGCCCTCGTCGTCGTCGACAATACCATGATGAGCCCCGCACTCCAGCGACCTCTCGAGCACGGCGCAGACATCGTCTACGACAGCGCTACAAAGTACTTGTCTGGTCATCATGACCTCATGGCCGGTATCATCACGTGTAATAGAGACGACATTGCAAAGGTAACATCACTTTACCTATAATACCTCTCTTGCTCACTTCTATCTCAGAAAATCGCCTTTAATATCAACGCAACTGGCAATGCCCTCACTCCTTTCGACTCTTTCCTTCTCCTTCGAGGGACAAAAACACTCTCACTTCGTCTCAAACAACAGTCTCAAACTGCGTCTCTCGTTGCAAACTATCTCCATTCCCTCGGTTTCCCCACTTTCTATCCTGGTCTTCCCGACCATCCTAACCGTGATGTTCACGAACGCATATCCAGCGGTTATGGCGCTGTCTTGAGCTTCACTACGGGCGACAAGGACGTCAGCGAACGCATCGTCGCCGGTACACGGCTATGGGCAGTCAGTGTCAGCTTCGGGTGCGTCAATTCGTTGATTAGTATGCCCTGTGCTATGTCGTACGTTTCTCTCTCGTCTCCTTTTGGTTACTTGAGCAAATTCCGTTAGACATGCGTCGATCCCTCCCGCAACCCGCGCAGCGCGTGGCCTGCCAGAAGATCTCATCCGACTCTGTGTTGGAATTGAAGATTCTGTAGATCTACTCGACGATCTTGAGCGTGCGCTCATCGATGCAGGTGCTGTGCGTCAAACTCCGCAGGGCATCGAAAGGGTACGCACGACCATTGATGAAGCTGTTGCAAAGTTGGCCCTGGAGGAACAGATTGTCCGAGGCAGAAGCAACGAGTTGCGACCTCATGAAAAGCAATGGATCGTCTCTTCGCCCGGAAAGGTTATCTTGTTTGGCGAACATGCAGTCGTATACGGTGTACCTGCTCTTGCTGCTTCTATATCTCTCCGTTGCTACGCTATTGCCACCCCACACATTAGGGCCTCGAATCGTACAGTCGGCGTACATTTCATAGACATTGATGCAGGCGGTGGGAGAGGATTCAAGTACGAATGGGATGTAGAGAATCTGCCCTGGCAAGCTGTTCCTGGTGGGTCGTTTATGTCCCTCCTGTGTTCGATTCATTTACTCTTCTTAGCCGTTTCTCAATCCAACGAAATTCCTCTCGATCTCGAATTTCTTGAGGAAATCTCCAGGGTTGCGCTTCCAGGGACATTGGCACCGCATGCACGGCAGGCTAGTCTTGCATTCTTGTATCTATACATGGTGTTTGCCAAGAGCTTTGAAGGCTCGAGCAGGTGCGGTTTACTCTCTTGGATGATGCATTCACTAATATAGTCTGTTTTTTTTTGTAACTAGACCGTCGCTAACGTTGACTATACGTGCCGCTCTGCCTGTAGGTGCCGGACTTGGATCTTCGGCGGCATTTTCAGTATGTACTACTACTGCGCTCATGTTGATCTCTGGCCGCATTTCCCCTCCTTCCCCATTCGATTCGTCTTCAACTTCTTCCCTTCCACAATCAAATAGACTTTCCAAGTCACTGGCAGATAGCGTCAACGTCTACGCGTTCCTCTCCGAAAAAATTCTGCACGGCAACCCCAGTGGCGTTGATAATTCAGTCGCCGTATACGGTGGGGGACTACTCTATACGAAAGCCATCCCGAGTGAAGGGAAGGAAGGAGGAATGGTATCCATCGACAGGTACGTATCGTTGTGACTGCGTGCCTAGGCGGTAGTCCTCACTACATACCTAGTTTCACCTCACACCGCTTCCTCCTCACTGACACACGTGTTCCCCGAAACACAAAGGAACTTGTAGGCAGCGTTAGCAAGCAAAAAGCAGAAGACCCCAAAAGAGTTGGAAAGGTTCTGAATGAAATTCAGGTAGTAGTCGAAAAAGCTACTAGTGTGGTCTCGGGATCTGGAAGCAATGAAAGTTTGGCGGTGTGTTTACATTATTCGCACTTGTACCTCATTTCCCATCTCTGACACGTCGCCAGGCCCTTGTCGACAAAAACCATAGACTACTTGATCAACTCCTTGTCTCGCATCCATCTTTAGAGGCTGTGCGGCGTATTACAGGGGCGGATCCATACAATCTCGCCACGAAGTTGACGGGCGCGGGAGGTGGAGGATGCGCTGTAACACTTATACCTGAAGGTTGGTATTCACTTTACTCCTACATTATACCCTCCCCTCGCAATCTTCCCGCCCTCATATCCCCCTTCGAACGCAAAACTGATACCGTTCTCATTTGATAGACTTTTCGCCATCCAACTTAGCATCTCTCGTATCCACCCTGGAATCTGAACAGTTTGCCTCGGAGACGTTCAAGACATACCTTGCGGAAGTAGGGGGGCCTGGGCTTGGGATACTCTCCCAATCAGCGACCGCGTCTGACCTACCTACACCATTCCAAGATTCTTCTGCTACCGGATCGGAGACGCTCGAAACGACCTTTTCCACCATGCCTAAAACGGAACTGAGAGGATGGGTGGAAGGCTTGGGCAAGTGGGCATACGTCTAGATGCCGTCCACGCTGCCGTTCTTCCAGCCATATTGTTTCTCTCATATATTCACTCTCTCTCAGGCGGGCTTGCATGGATCTTTATTTTTTCTTTCTAACTGCGTCGTAGTATAGTAAATATTTTTGGGCATGCTCAACTTGAAAAAATGCTTTATTTATTTACCCTAATTATTTGTGTAACCCTTTGAGCAAGTACTAATAAATGTTGGTTATTAATCGCCATGCTTCCAGCTACAAAATCGTCATGCGATTTCTCAATTCTCACCCACTCATCCAGAAATACATGCCTGTATTACATAGCTAATACATTCGAGGATGGAGGAGTAATGCGTACTAATAACGGAAAATGATGCATAAGGGCAAATTAGGGAACTCGGGTGCTATGAGTACAATCAACGGAGGGTATAACAAAGCAAGCACGATACGAGATGAAAACAGTGCAGTGGGGACGTGGAGGCGAGAATTCGTAGAGAGGGATCGATACAGTAGATTAGAACGGGGGAAAATGAAGTTTGTCCTCCAAAAAGAGGAAGAAAAAGAATCTAGCAAGAAGTTGAATCCGTTAATGTCCGGTGCTGTGCGAGTCTATGGGTGGTTTAATGCGATCGGTCATGTGAGTCCCAATTTGTGGAACATGTCATCTAGTGTCTTGAATGCCACAGGTTTGACGAGGCTGCAAATCGTGCTCAGGGGTCATCGGCGTAATTTTTATCAATGGGTGGAAACGCACTATCCGTCCATTCCAGCCTCAAACGCTTTCCGTTTATCTTCGAGCGACGACATGCCTGTTAGCGCGAGTATCACGCTCGAATGTTGATCTGAACGCGCACGCTCAATCTGGCGAATCTCGACAGTTGCGCCGACTCCTATCAAGGTCTCAGCCCAATAGCCCAACACCGTGACGATGACTTGCCATCCAAGATCGGCATTGATAAATCTAATAGTACCACGCTGATACAATATGAGACAAGGCACCCAACGGTAAGACTCATTACTTACTCAAACGGGCCTTCAGTTTGGAAAATCTCGACCCCCTGACGGCCGTTTCCCGCTTCATGGTACTCAAAGCCCTTGAATAGTGTGAGAAAAAGTCTTTGTGTTTGTGACTTCGAGTACCTTTTTCGTGAGCCACTTGACGCTACCCCGCAAGTCAGCGAAAACGGGCACGAAGGTGACATCACATACAGCAAGTCACGAAGAATTTTGTTGTCTTCCACAACCAACACCTTTCGGTGTGACTTCGTTAACCCAATGGAACCGACTGACGCTCTGAGTAAAGTCCCACTAGCCCCAACTGCAAGAGTCGAGTCACCTATGGTCGTTGCTTGTTCGCTGTCCAGAGGTTGAAGGATAATGTCCTTTTCCGAGTCTGGAGTTATGGATACTGTGATTCCGGATGTGCTTGCTGATAGAAATGTCGTCTGGTCTTGCCAATTTTCGATCCTCTCATGTTTGTACTTCTCGACGGTAGGCTCCGAATAGTCATCCGCAAAAATGGTCGATTGGAGATAGACACTCTCTTCGGAATTCATGCCTGAGTTTGTATAACTTGGTATACGATGTTGTCGCCGTTGTCTTGCTCGGAGGAGTTGCTTCATAGCCGTGCGGAGTCTGAAGGGCCCACCAGGCTTATGCACGATACGACAAAACCCGCCAATGTTCTCGTACGCGTTGCAGATTCCTATTACACGAGGGCTTCCCCGGCTGGAGGAAAGGATGACGAAAGACCGGTGGTTACCCTTCTCGAGGGCGGTGACGATAGGCGATGGGTCCTCGTTAAGAATAACAATATCACCTAGCTCCGCCCCCTCCTGATGTGGGGTGAAACCCCACCAAGTAAACAGATATTTCCGGAGAACTTCGTTGAGAAGTTGGGCACCGCGGTCTCGTTTCTTGAAACCAAGGAAGGAGATAACAGGTGGTGGTGCTTGACCGTCAAAGAAAAATGGGTCTTGGACATTGCTTGAACTCTCTGGAAGTATCTCGGCCTCGAAAATCACTTTGATATCTGTGCCCACGTTTTCTTCACTGACAACCTCTACTTTGCCAGCGACGCTTGGAGATTGGACTATACTGTTCACGATCGCAAGTCCCAATCCCGTTCCAGCTTGTAATGGGTTCTCTTGTGAGAACGGATGGAAAAGGTGGTTCTGAACGTGGTGTATTGGCGACGAAAATGTACTTTAAGACAAAAGAACTTACTTTGAGAAAATTTTGACTAATACCTTTTCCCGTATCGCTCACACAGAGCTCAACCTTGATGGTATCATCCAAGGCATCCTCGGGTGTGGAGAGTTGTTTCAGCGACACATGAATGTAACCATTCTGCACGAGAATGATGAATAAAGGCCTGAAGAGACAATAATTCACTAACTGATGTGAACTTGAGGCTATTCCCAAACAGATTCATCAGCACTCGGCGTATGCCACCCTTATCGCACTTCAGTATCCACCCCTACAAGTCCCTGTGCTCAGAAAAATAAATGAGAATGCGCTTCGATGAACGTACTCCTTCGCGATGATCGATATCAACCACAATCTCGACGTTCTGAGAAGACTCTGGAGCGGTCATAATACTAGGGGCTCGTTGATTGAGATTCGGCGCATATACGCTACCTATCTCGGACCCCTTCGATGAATTGCGCGCGCAGTGACCTATCCATGATCCATCAATCGCTTCCTCGACGAGCTGCTCCAAGTCGACTCTGAAAATTGATATGTAAGATCTATTCCTGAAAGTTGCAGACGACATGCCTCGCTCGGGTGATGACATTGTCCACTCCACCCGACTTCATGTTCCCACTGAGCTTTGTGAAGTCCAGCACATGATTTACAGTTTCCACGAGCGATGTCCCGCATGCTTGAACAGTGTGCAAGAATGAAGTTTGACCGTGGTTCAGTGGAGTGTCGGCCAATAATTCAGCAGCCGCTAATATCTATCCAGGTATCTAAATTTAATGTTTTAAAGGGAAGATTATACTTACCCCATGAAGTGGTGTCCGCAGTTCGTGGGATATGCTGGATGCCTGTGAGATCCTGCCCGGTAAAATGGAGTCGAGCGGCTTACTTGGATATAAATAAGCTCTTGGCTTGATCTGCAAGCATCATGCGTCGCTTCAGCACGGCAGAAAGGATAATGACCCCTATATAACATTAGACATATTCACAAGTATAGGTGAAACGGTACCAATGGCACGCAAATAGGATAGTTCGTGGCCTTCCAACTATATGAATAGTGTAAACAAAAGAACGCGTGCAAATAAGCTCATAGCTCACAAAACGTCGCGACGGATCGGAGGCATTGTAGGCACAGATCAGTGCGAATGGTCGCTTGTCGATATTGAAGACGGGCACCGCTGTTTTGTCATAAGTCTGTAGCTATTCGTAGAGAGTAAAGTCGCTTACTTAAAGCATACTGTATATGTGTGGGTATAAATGGGCGAAAGCAAACTGGTAGGATCCCTTCCGAAATCTTGCCGTCCGGGAATTGCTCGAAAAATGTATTCAGCTTGCTTTGTTCATCGGCAGTGAGTGTCCGTGAAGTTGCGCACGTTTGAGCGTTGCCATGGTGCATTACCACCGACACAGTCGCTTCTTCACTGAGTGTTTCAAGTACTTCGCAGTGCGAGACATCCATAACCAGGACCTCCTCGACATCTAACGTACGTTTCACAAGCTTGGCTGCGCGGTCATATACTTTGTCCATGGATGCTGGCGCATATATATCAGCATTGTTGGATTCCTGCTGGTCGATTTCAAGACATTCTCTACTGAATTGTTCCATCTAGGAATGCGCTGTAAAGGAACAGCGACAATAAATGGAAAGCCTTACAGATGTTTGAATCTTATCTCGTATGCGAAGTTGGATCTGTGGAAGGGGTTACTGGAAGAGTTGGATATCGAGGAAGAGCTAACCTTGTCTCTCCACAACTCCATTTCTCGCATTACAACAGCCTTAAGACCAGTTAGTAGTGCAGAAAGGTGCCAAATCTGTCGCCTACCGCAAATTCCTTGAGTGTATGTCGTTGACGAGGCGAGAAATCTTGCCTCGGGGAATCGTCCATCAGAGCCAGACTACAACTAGATAAACTATCTGCAGCGGAATATCCACATATATTACCTGCCGATATTATATCCTTCCTGCGTCCGCAACGGAGCACCCGCATAAAATCGCGTGTGGGGATTCCCGGTCACAAAAGGCTAGACATGCATCATCGTTCGAAGATGCACGAGACCTACACGCACATTCTTCGCAAAGCGCCAGTCCGCTAGCGTGTCCAAGATGACGGTAGGCTCATCACAACTGAGGGATATCAAGAAGACATGAAAATAATGGCGACACGTAAAGCCTTACCGTTGTAGGATGCAGTGAGCACAAAATGAACTCAGGCGAGGGCAACGCGTGAGTGATGTTCCGCCTGCCACATAGGTCGATAATTTGCGAAACAGACAAAGGAGTTGAAACACTTACATTGAGACTTAAACCACCTATTGAACAGGGGTTAGATGTTGCGTTAGATCACAACTGAACGGCGTACTGTTCTGTACCGTCGACGAGGGAAATATATACACTTTTGGTATTGAATACAAGTTTAACCAAATGAGCAATTCGATCAAAGTTGATATCAGGCGCAGTATTCCAGATGTTGAACCTGGTCGATATTCGTCAGTATGTTGCACAGGAAAGCGTGCATATGCAGCATTCGCTTACTTGTAGAGTGCACGTCTTCGCTCGAGTTCGTCTGGAGGATTTGGGGGGGCGAGATATCCCAATTCCAAGAACATCTGTTCCTCCTTCGCGGCGCGACTTGCCCTGTAGGTACTTACTGTCTCAGAGACTGATCGCCCACCAGGTACCCTTTTCTCTAAAACCAGCGAGATGGGCAAGGGAGAGGATGTCTGGCGAGTAAGGCATATTCTACGTGGTAAGGCCGGAGTAGTTGCAACATTCATATCAAGAGGTTCGCTGTCTCGTTGGACATGGGCATACTCTTGCCATACACTAGGTACTTCAATGCTGCGAGGGTCAGTGTCCAAGGTATTTGCACGGGAACTGGATGCGGTGAAGTAGTCCTCGTCAGGGTGCTCGTCAGGCGACTGTTGAGGTAAAGGCGCAGAAGCAGGTGGGAAGGAAGTGTTCCAAGCTGGATTCACGGAGGGGTGAGTGTCGGCATCCGTCGTAGACCGCGTGGGTGATGCAGGATCTGAGCCCTGAATTGTGGACAGTCGGTCGATATCATCGCTCACGTTCTGGGTTCCCTCCCAGAAACTACCCAAGCGTGTTTTGCGGTTGCTTCCGGGTGTCCCAGGATTGAGCGGGGGAGTACATTCAGGTGCGTGGACCCCGGGGATAGCGGCATGAACGCCGCGCATAGGGTCGGTAAGTTCATGCTCGGGAGATGGCAACGCGAGCGGAGATATGTTGACTCTGGCAGCAGCCCAGCGCATGGTTGCTGCGGTAGTGGTGGCATCCGGAGCCATAGTCAAGTTTTGAGTACCATCAAGAGATAGCTGCATGGTATGGGCAGTGGTTTGCCTAAGATCGGTAAACGATTTACGGAAGCGACGGCCGATCAACGAAGCTGGTGGTGGTGGAAGCTTCGAGAAGTGTTTCTCAGGAGAAACGGTAAGTTGATCCTTTTTGGATTCCTTCTCTTTCTCGTTGGTTAGGTCGAGGGGCGGTGATGAGGAGACTGGGTGAGCTGGGGGTGACTCCGATGAGGACGCTTCAGACTGGCTCGATTTACCCAGAGGTGCAAAGATGGTTGGATCCGAGGACGAGGAGTGCGTGGCGACCCAGGTAGAGTTAAACACGAAGCGAGGGGGACGTGGAACACGATGAGGGTTCCACTGGCCTGCCGCGTAGGCGGACACGAACGAGACCCAGTCGTAGTCGGAGGCCGTCGCTTGAGATCTGGGATCGGTGGTGTGCGCCGGGGCATCTTTCAGAGGGGATTGTTGGTGTTAGAATGTGGGTCAATCGAAATCCAGGACACAAGCATACCACTCATGGCGTCACAGCGGGTGTGGCAGTCGGAGGCATCAGGATCGGTACGTGACGGAGGGGTCGGCTGGAGGTGTGTGAGCTGGGGACAGGGTAGAAGAGGGGCTCGGCATACCGGCAAGCCTTGGTTTAGAGGGGGACTAGGTAGGACAAAGGAGGGTGAGCCCTCGAGGATGGAAGCTGTTGCGGGTCTTGATGGTCTGCGTGCGCGGTCACTTGGGTTGAGGAAGAGCTGGAAGGGCATCTGGAGGGAGGGATCCTGGAGGAGGGGGAATGGGGTTGCGAGGAGGTCATTCTCTGGAAGTGGCATGATCACGTGGCATTGCTAGGAGGAGGTGAGAACGATAAGAGGCAGACGAGGAGAGACATACCAAGAATTGCAAAGTGAGAGCGTTGAAAGAGACTTTGCCTTGAAATAAGTACGATCCAATCCCAATTAATCCCCCATGTCATTCCCCACTACCTCTACTACGTCACATGCGTAATGCTACACTCCCACGACGACCAACATGCTCCACATGTACAGCGGTAATGTCAAATTGTCGTTCTGCTCCGACAGCGCCTCCAACACCGACGTCAGTATTGTAACAACCCCATACCGCCTCATCTAGATCCTTGCCGTTAGCATCAAATCGACACGCGTACTCGACCAGCATGCATACCGAGAACGACTCTGTAAGCCCAACTACACGCAGAACCCATGCGCACAAGACAACCGACACAGCAAACGCGACACTCCCTTCGATCGTCTTGGACGAGCTGGCCGACCACCGGTGTTTTCCAATCCGCTTCCCCACGATCGACGCGAGCGCGTCCCCCACGCCCAGAGCGAGTATTCCCGTATACATCAGAATCCGCGACGGTCTAGATTCTCAGAACCCGACCCCCATCACGATAAGAAAAATTTACTCACCCTTCCAACCATACTGACCCCGCACATCCGGTCAACAGGTAAAAATGACTCAGGATCGCAGTCCCACGGTCCTTTTGGTCCAGGAACTCGTTCATGAACAGATGGACAGCGGCGCCGAACGGATAGAGCGCAAAATATCGCACATATTCTGCAAAGATGAACAAGGCGAATGCGGCACTAAATGATAAGTGTGTGAATGCTGGCTGTTTCACACGATCCATCTGGTTAGCAACAAGCATCGTAGAAGCAAGCTCCACTGACGTCAACAGCTACACCAGGTAGAAACATAACCACTGCCAACGCATGGAAGAACTTCCGACGAGCATTTATGCTCAGCGTCGGAACGT